>VWPW01014682.1:10156-116528 GCA_013389825.1 Crypturellus undulatus
CGGCATTTTAGTGTGGTTTTTTGACAAATAAGGAATTGAAAGGCCTCCTGTTTAACATGTTAACAGTTTGACGTGATGATAGGTTTTTTATTACTGAATGATGTGGTACAAAGTGAAAAGAATCAGGTTTTGATTTGGAGTGATCTGTTCTGCTGCCAGGATCCAAGTTTTCACGAGCTGCTCATTCTAGACCTGCACTACGTATCTCTAGACTGTTAACTGCAGGAGGGTCTTGTGCCACCAGTGCAAGTGGGGCGAGCTGGGTGCTGCTCTGGGCATGACTTCCTCAGGGAAAGGAGGGAAACCATTTTGATTGAATCAGAGCTTGAGCAATACTGCAAGACTCCAAGTATAGATGCAAAACATATTTACACCCAACAAGAACCCTGCAATGCAGTAAATCACTAAAACAGATGCACCTTTGAGGTAGCAGCTGAACGATGCCATTAAAGGTTGCAGGTTTTAAAAATTGGATTTCTGGTAACCCTCTGTTACCAGATTTGAGGTTTTGCACCCTTTCCCTTATTATAATCCAGATATTTCTACCCTCAACTGCTTCATTTGTTTATCTACCAAAGGTTTTCTCCTGCATAGCAGAGGTGGCCAAAGGGAACGTGTGTCTAAGTACAAGCTCTTCTGGTGCAAAGCTCTTCTGCAAGAGAGGTGGCCAGTGCCAATAGCAAAGTGCAGCAAGGCACTGTGAGCATCAATGTCTCATCCTCTCTGCTGCAGAACCGCTCTGTGAGTGGCAGAGTGACAAGGAGCTTGGAAATGCCCTGCTCTTTGCTACAGTAGAGAGCAGACAACTACTGTGCAGTGCTTCATTTCCATCAGTGTGCATGTGAGGTTTGTCTCTTTCATGTATATTTTTTCATAGTAATGCCACAGGCAGCTTGCAATGGCCCGCTTGTCGTAAGGACAGCATAGCAACTTGTAATGCCTGTGGTGTAATGCCTTTTCTTCTTGACTATAAAGGTAACATATGGATATTACTCACTGTGTGTTATTGCATGGCTTTGGATTCTAAGGCTTTTTAGGCTGAGCATTAAATAAAGAGTAATAAACTGCCAAGTATAAATATACTGGGAATTTAGGCTGTGAAGGATAAAACTGTATGGCTATACTGTGAGACTGAGGAGACCTTGTCCCCAGGAGGGTAACAAGAAACATGTTTTTTCCTTTCTAAATACTATGTCCTTTTCTCATTATCACTATGTGGTGGATTTTTTGTTTCTTTGTTTTGCTTTCCTTTGGACCCTGATACTTAAGGGTAATATTCTTTGTTGTGATGGAGTAAATTTATTTTTCCTGTGTAATTGATGGAGCAGCAGTTTGGGTGATTAGAACAAACTAGCAAGATTTAGCAGAGGATAGCAGGGAGAGGAATGGTATAGTTTTCTGGAACCTACAGACAAATTTGTTGCTTGCTCTGCAACGAAGTTGGGACGGCCCAGGATGCATGTTATATGTAAGCTTTTATTGATCAAGTAGGCACAGCACTTCAGACCCCACGCTCGCACGTGCACATACGTGCGCCATCCCTCCCCCCTGAGTCTGTCTTATATACTCTTCATTCTCATCATGGCTGCACAGGGATTCCTGATTCGCTGTTCCACTCAGTTCTTCTTCATTAACGACTTCCACATCTTCACGTCCTTTAAGTTGTTTATTTGCTGCAGTCCGTATCTTTCCAGGTGGTTTCAAGGACATGGTAGCCTGAGAAAGTTTCGGCTCTCAGACCATCTGAAGGCTGTCTGACCAATTCTCAGTCCCCACATCTCCCCCTTTTTGTTTTTCTACAATGAATGCCACGTTTACCATCCGCTGCAGGGCCCTTTACAGACAGGATAGCAAACAGGGCAGTATTGCTAATACCATTAACACCATTCCTACAACAGTCATTCCGACTTTAATCCATGCTATCCTCCGTCCTGGAATCACCCAATTACCCAGCCAATCATTAAGCCATTTCGATCCATCATGTTCCTGCAGGTGATTCCTTCTGTCCTTGACGCAGGCCTCCACACAAATTAGTGAATATAATATTTGGACTGACTGCCTGGATTATGGATGTATAAACAGAGCCTTGGGTATGTTTTCAGACAGAAAACACATTGTTCTACTACTGTTTCTGGGTGTATTGATTCAGCCTTAATAGAGCTGAATTCCTTTCTGGAGGAAAAGTGCCCCAAGCAGAGGCAGTGCCTCAAATTAACAAATATACTCTGGGGTCCAGCAGAAACACAGCTGGTACTGAGGATATCACACCCATTTCTAGGGTTGGAAGAAGGTTAGTTAGAAGTTTAGAGCAGAGCTTGTGTTGTCTGCCCTCAGACCTGAAGTACCTGCTTTATCAGATAGTCTTTGAGAAAATAGCTGTGATAACACTGTTGTCTGTGATAGTATTGTGTGTGTTCACAAATACTGGAATCTTTTTCCTTGGATGGGATTGTGCATTCTTTTAAATAATAAGGTTTTATCACATCATTACTATTTGAATTACACACTTCAATGTGCATATTAATTTACTTACTATAAAAGAAATCTAGTTCCAAAAGGAAATAACACTGTACCTTTTCAGATGTATTCCCTAACTTGAAAGAAAATTATCTTTCCTCTGTGTGGCAATAAGAGAGAATACTGCTGGAGATGTTCACCTCACAGCCCTCTCCTGAAAAAAGGCGATGACTGAGTAATCAACCATTCATCCAATCAACCAATTCATCAAACAATTTAAAATCCCCAAAAAAGGAGCTTTAAAAATGACAAGTATAATATATTAGCTTCTTGGCTTCCATACATTTGCATGTTTTCATTTACGCCACGGTCTGAATCAGAATTTAAGAGTAACAGACAAATTTGATACTAGGCAGATGAGGCAGATGATGAGTTTTTTATTGTGTGTGTGTGTGTGTTTCCTAGTGTCCGCTAGAAGATAGAGACCTTCTGTTTGGAACATAAGTGGATGGAACAGCTGGAGTCTTATTGTTTCACTTCTGCTGTTAAATTGCACTTTGTAATATTAAAAGGAAATTGGATTAATCTGGGTGTGAAATATGAATTGTTATTTTGACAATACTGTTGTGACTAGAGGTGCCAGAAGTATTGGTGGAACTAGATGCTGTGTGTAGATACTACATAGCTGTTTTGTGTGACTAGACTGGAATAAAATATAATGATGACATGTTTAAACAATCCTGACTGCAGTACAGAATTCGATGTAAGGGATATTCTTGGAGGTCTGAGGGATCATCCACTGAGTGGTGTCAATATTACCCACTTTTGGCAGGTTTCTGCTTTACTGATTACTCAGCAATATAGTTTGCATGTACCATGGTATTTACTGCTGAATGCTAGAAACCAGGATGGAAAGGAGCACTAAACAGGAGGCTCCACAGTCTAAAACTTAGAAAATTTCTCAACACAGAAGACTTCTAAATTAAGGCAATTTACTGTATAATTAGGTATAAATCCATTTTGAAAGAACTGGGAAGTAAGAACAGACATGGCAGAAATGGATTATCACCCATATAGTATAGCTAAATATAGGGGGAATCATTTTTTGGAAGCAAGCAAGTCTTGCAATATGCTGCTCACTTTTTATTGTTTCTAACTCTCCTGCTCTAAATTAGGGTTTGCAAAAACTAAAAAAAAAATACTGTATTCAGAGTAGATTCTGGAATTACTTAAAATCAGTAGTTCTGTATAGTGCTATGTGTCATGAAAGACACAACTTTAAGGGGCATTGACTTCTTAGGTTGACTTCTTAAGTTTAACAAGACTCATTAATGGCATAGATTTATATGGCAGCAATGCTATAAGCTCATTCTTTGATAATACTAATATATACTTTATTTAACACTATATTAATATTGTATTTTATTTAACACATTCTTAGAGTGAATAAATGAACTCCATGGAAAGGACTGATTGCCCTTTTTAAAAATGAATAGCAGGGTTACTTCACTGATGTAACATGGTGACTTGTTTATTTGCAGTCCACTCAGGACCTGTTACCAATAGTCAAAATATATTGGCAGGTATGTAAGTATAGAAAATGTAAGGGAATTACAGTGTTTCCCTTTCATGTTCCTCTGTCTTATTTGTATGTCCTATTCCTCTGTCTTATTTAAGGCAGAGTTATGGAAACTTACACTTCTCTTCCCAGTGTGACCAGTGCGAGGACACAGGCTTACCAGCATGTGAGAGAACGTCAGTGGGAGAACAACAAAAGGGAGAACATTGTCAGCTTTCTAAGGGCTGCAGGCGTTGTCCTCTTGTTCTGGCAGTACAACAGAGCACACACTGTTTGGACGTGCATAGGGACTGCTATGCAGTTCTTGGTTACTTCATCAGAATAATCTCCTCTGAAAATACTGATCTCTGCTCGTATAGTGTTGGATCTAATGACACTCTTGTTTAACATACCACTGTTTGCAATATAGGGGTTGGCATTCTGTGATATTCTCCTCATAGAATTGTTCAGGTCATGAACAACATACTCTCAAATCCTCCAGATTAATCATAATGTATTATTTCTGGCATACTTCAACATAATAGACAGATGAATTCAGGGCAATTTGTTCGTTTTATCTTAGAAGTTCTTCACTCAGTTCAAATCACTATCTCGAATTTATTTATTTATTTAGTGAGGGCTCTGAAGCTCAGAAAGTGAGTAGGAGATATATGAATTACAGATTTAACAGCAGCAATATTTCCTCATCATATGCACCTTAAATATGCACCTTAAATATGCACCTTAAGTATGAGCAGTATTTTGTTCTGTTGACACCTGCTACTATGTGACTGGAATAAGTTAATTTTAAGAATATTATAGTGAATTAAGGGCCTGCAAGGTTTTTGCTACAGTGACATAGACATGTTGGAGCTTGGATGCTGATAGGAAAGTGAAGAAGGAACTGGGGCTTCTGAATCCTTGGGTGCTTGTTTCAACATTTTTTCCTTATCTAGTTTATCATTATGTTAAAAATAGAAATAGACCTCATTTAAAACCCTGTCCCTGGAGGCATTCTTTAATTTGGAGGCGTTTTAAATACTAACAGGGTTCTAGTATCTTTTATGAGAGACTGCACACAAACCTTCAGTATGAATTCCAAATGGGAATAAGATTTTTTGCAGCATGACCAGATTATCTCTGAAGTTACTTACACAGGGGAATAATAGTTTCAGTGCTGAGAATAATGAAAAAGAGAAGTTGGCTTTGCTTTATGTCTTAGCCAGGAGTATTCTGTAGAAAACCACAATACCTGAGCGGAAGAAGTCTAACACAGTAATGATGCTACTGTATACTAGTGTTAGAGAGAATAATGCAGTTCATCTGTGTTTGATACTGCAAAAGTTTTTGCCAGGCTTTTAGTTACATCTGTTCTTCCATACTGCTGAGGGCATTTATGGTTAAGATGGGGTTTAGGATGTTTCTGTCCAAGTACAAAATTGTATGAGAAAAACAAACATGCAATATTCAGAAGACAGATCTGTAGACATGGGGGATTGGAAAGCATTCTCCCAACAGTAATACTTCCTTGGGAAGACAGATAAAGTGTAAATAGTGTCGTGCATTATGCACTTAGTCTAATATACTGCTCAATGGCATAGGAAATCAATAGTGTATTTCATTATGGCATTTTAGGAGCAAACTTAAACATATGTCCTATCTAATTAGTTATCTGTAAGACTTTATATCGCAAAGCATATCCGCTCATTTATGTTCCTTTCAAGATCATTAAAAGCTGTAGATGTTACAGATATCCTTTGAAAGATTTGAGCACCTCTGAACACAAGGGTCATATACCACAGCAGAAAACCTCAAGGTCTATAAATTATCTGTACTCAAATTGGTGTTAGTGAATGTTCCTACTGCTCTCTGCTTTAGAGCTTCAGGTTTTCTCTTGCTTTTACCTCACTGCTCTGGCTGTTTACCACAAGATTTTTTCTGAAGTCAAATATAAGGTTTTCTTCACCTTTTTCCTGTTTGTGTGACCTGCCAATCAGCTTTATTAGAAGAAGCCTGATTAGAGAGAAAATGAGAAGTAATTTGACATCACCAGCTAACACTGGTACAAAGCAATAGAAAAGATGGCAACAGATCTTCTAAGATCAAGTTCTTTTAGCTTGCAGATGATGCAGCCAGCTAGGGCCCATCTTTTTCCCCAGAAAAGCAGTAGGTTGTCTCCTTTTGGTTTTGCATAGTTATTTCTGTCTAGTGAATAGTGCTTTGCTTTTTTTTCCCCCTTAATGATTAATAAACATAGCACTTGACTGTGCTCTCCCTCCTTAGCGCAGTGAATCTGGAAAATTGTTTGCTGGTGCAGTTTTAGCAAGAAAGAGTGTTATTGCCAGATCCTCTGTCTAGCTGTCTACATACAAATGGGTTCGACCTCTGCCACTGGCATTTCCCCCTCTAGCTGAACTTCAGGAAAGTGTCCAGAGTTTTGTTACTTTGAGAGAGAGTCCATAAGTGTCAGGTAAGATACAAGATAACAGGAGATGATACCTTTCTGTAGCCAATGAGAGGAAGAAAATTTAAAATGCATCTTTGTCCTTTGTATTGCGGTGTTTGCTCACAACTATACAGTGCAGACTTCGGATGGCTTCCTCCTCTGCTTTCTGGCCACTGCAGATCACACTCATTATAACCTCTATGTGAAGGATAGTTGTCTCACTGAGGGTTTTAGTTTGCACTAGCGACAGGAATCATTTAGTCAAACATTATTATGAAGCATAAATTTTAGATGCTCAAGTCTGTTGTTACTGGATCAAGACCCTATATTACGCCAGCGTCAAGATATAATGGCAGGGCAAGTTGGAGACATGATATGAGGTTTGTTACTCTCCCATAGACACAGGTATTTTACTTTGTTTAGTCTGTGATAGGGCCTGGATTGGATAGTAAAAATATCAGTGTTTTTGTCTGTAACAGGGTATGAATGACTGGACATGATAAATAATGGAATCTCTTTTAACTGTATCTACATAAATATTTCATATACTTAGAGATGTGAATTTATCCCATGTTTGAGAATTCTCTGAAGTATCTGACAGAGCTTAATTGTTTGCTTTTCGTTCCATCCCTCTTGTACTGCTGACACAAGTCCATGGATGCTTAAGGTCACACCATTTTTCAAGAGTTCATTGTGCCTACATGAGAATGAAAAAAATGAGGAGCAATCTGTGCATCTTCTCCCTTTTATTGTAAAGTCTGTAATAATGAAAGTGGGAAGAAGCAAGTTAAATTGGTTTTCTCTTTCTCTTTGGAAACGTACTTTCCCTTTGCAGATATATGGAAGTGCTGCCTATATGTAGATGGAAATATAAATTTAATTTTGGAGGAATAGATAACATTTCAAAGAGCTCTCAGTGGCCATCCATGTATTCTAATTGACAAGCAGCTATGTGGGAACATGTATGGAATTTCCCTGTGTAGCGAGAGAAACCTACTATTAAGCAAGTAAGAGGGAGTTCATTAGTATTATTAGGTATGTTTTAAAACCCAAAATGGGTAATTTTTTTTTTTTCAGCAGTTACTTACTGGAAAACTGGAAGTTATATCAAAACTTCAAAGGTAGGAGTTTGATCATGAAATTTTAGTCTTTTTGGTCTGGTAAGAAGGGACAGTGGGCAAACAGGAAAATGACAACATTGGTCTTTAAGAGGGTAAATTTCAATAAACTCTGAAATAGATTGGATGTTTTGTTAGGATAGTTGATAGGATGTTTTTAGAATCAGATCTAATGCAAAAAGGAGATCAAGATAGCTGATGAATCCTTGGAGAAAGGATTAAGGTTGCACTGTCCTGCTGCAGGGGGAATACAAGTGTAGTAGGGAGCCAGTTTGGCTATATCATGAGTTCTTCACTGACCTCGAACACAAGAAAGAATACAGAAGATGGAAGAGGTAACAAGGACAAGTCTGAAAGTTTAACACAGGTAGCTAGAGACAAAATCAGAAAGGTCAGTGAAGAAAATTAGATGGAGTTAGTGGGGACATCAGAAGTATCCGGAAATCATTTGATAATAATAAATAAGAAAAAGAACAAGAAAAGTTGATGCATTACTGACTAAAAGGGAAAGCTTTTGACTCTGAGGGTAAATATGTGTTTCTTTGGCATGAGCTTTCACTGAAGGCTCAGTGCCAATCTAGTTTCACAGTTAACAATAATGACAAATCTCAGTCTTGAAAGGAATACACCAGGCCAAAGAGGACTTAGATACGTTGCTTTTTCAAATTTCGGTCTCCAGAAAAAAATGGTTCTGATATTGATAATTTTTTGTAAATCTTATCAGCACAATGTGGAGCTGAAAAACAGTTACTCTTGCTCCTCTGTGCTTGCCTCTCCAAATAGGAAAGTGCAGAAAGAAAAGTAGTGTAATTTAAAATGTCTGTGCAGGATTTGATTCTGCATGAGTCAGCGCTTGCTCATAGGGATCCATGTAAGTCAGCTTCCAATGACTATGCCCCATATGCATCAGGAGAGACTCCGATAGTTAAACGATCTAGAAGTTACCAGCATAGCAGCCAACAAGAATACCCAGCTGGCACCTTAAACCAACTTGCTGGATTTTTATTTGTAGTTGGACCAAGGTATTAAGTTCTTACAGGAGATTTTTTCCTTCACTTGATTTAGTATGTATTTCGTGTTAAGTACTGCCAGTTTGTAATAAAACACATTAGTTTTAACTGCAGAAGGAGTTTAGCCAGCTGCATCCATTAGCACATATTCAGTTTTCTGTGGTAGTAGAGGTCCAGAAATATTGAAGAATATGTAAAGGGGAAATCTACATTTGTGTATTAACTGATATTGAACAGATGATGCACCATCAAGCCTATAATCAATGTTTATTAAAGGAAGAATAAATATTTCATGACTTTCTAGTCCTAGATATAGCTGGCTGTGTTCTACTTTATAAATGAGAGGCTTATAGTGTTTGCCCAGCAATTTCCCAAGGTACATCTTCTATTAGGATTTGTCATGATATTACTTTATTGCTCCTTGCTTGTGTTGAGATCCAACACTGTCTTGTCCATTCTCCAACTGGGATAGATTTGTCAGAAGATCAACCACTATGAATCAAATGGACCTCCAGTGAAACTATTGCAGCAATTTTGATTTACAACAGCAGAGTATTGGCTCTTATTCTTTACAACTTGCTGCTGACATTGATTGTTCAGAAAGCAAGTTTAAAAATGTGTCCAGCACAGCCTAGAAAAACACAATAATTCCATTTCATAGAAAACATATATATCTTTGCCAGGGAATGAAGGTAAGATATTCTGGGGGAAGAGAGTGTGTATGTATCTATAAATGGAGAGAAGCCAATCATTCTAGGATATAAAGTATTCCTAGCAATAAGAATAGTGAATAATCCCATCATTATGGCATCCATCTGAGGTGTTAGAGATCTGGATTTTTTCGTTTCAACTCTAAATCAAATGCGACAGTGAGCAGAACCTCCTTCCCAACTGTTCTGACTGCATTATCCGGCTGTGCAGTCAGACACAAGACTTCCTGTGTCATGCCCCAAATTCCGTCACGGACCTGGTGCATTTTAATTAAAATCGAGGTTCCTGGAAACATTTCATTTTTGACACAACAGCGTTTTTAAGTGGGAAGTAACTAACTATATATGGTCATTATTTTTGGTGTGAGCTATAATTTTATCCAAATCACAGCTGATATGAAAGCAAACCAGCTTGGTATCACTTTGGTAGAAAAAAAAGGAAGATCATTTAACAAATGAACAAGTGATCACATGAGGAATATGCTGTCATTCAGAGGAGTAAGAAACCCTACTGCTTGCTTGAGATGTACTCATATGGTTCTTGATGAATGTTTCAAGGTCTGTACATACTTTTGTAATCCTCATTCATGTGCTATTTCATCTGCACTGCATTGCAGCAATTGCTCTAACCACTTTTCAGAGGCTTCATACTAGGAGCATTCTGGCCATAATGTGGTTTTTAGGACGACTTTGCTGAATAAAATGAAAATACACACACATTTCCTGGAAAAGAGAAAAAGAAGAACAAACTTGCACACACACAATACCTAAACAACCAGCGAAAACCCTACAGGAGAGAATCCTATTACCAGTTACCATTGAATTTCTAATAAGCCATATGCAATTGTTATTATAGAGCTATAAATGTTTAGCAGCAGATCTTTTATACGACAGTTAAGGTCTGTAGAACTTGTTTGTTATCTGAAGATAGATTATTATTGTGGAGTTGTAGTGGAGCAGGGCCTTGCTTTTAAGGTAGGCACTATTGTGGAAATGGCGGGGAGCAATATAGTATTTTATCCTGTTGTTATCATCCATGTTGATTTCCCTACCTTTTTGTCTTTACCATATCTTAATATATCTTTATTACTGTTCATAAGGTGGATATTGCAGCCAAGGCAGAGTGCTGTGATTTGCACTCTGATGGCTCCCTTTGCAAAGATTGTGTTAGCAGGATTTTGAGGCTAGTCTCTTCCTTGCTGTTGCGAATCTGAAAGAATACTCTGTGTTGCAGCGCACTGATATTCCACATTATAACAGAGCCCCAGGGGCCGTGCTGCAGTCTCCCAGGTTGGAGAGCTACCATCTTCCCAGTACGACTCCATCCCTCAAACTGACGCAGGGGTATGGGGTTATTCAAAGGGAAACCCCTGACACACACAAACCTGACCATATGTGACTTGTATTTTTTCCAGATTAATTTATGTGAAATTGATACCGTGTGATTAGTGAAAAGTATGGGAGATGACTTTTTAACTTTTGCATCAGGCTTTGTAGTTCTCTGTTTTTTAGGCACTTTAGTAATCTGAGACTTTTCAAGCCCACTAGGGTGTGGTTTCCACCTCATTTAACTTCATCCAAGAGATGAGATTGGAAGGGGATGAGTTTTTTACTGCTTAGTTTTCCATCTGTTGGGTTACATAAGTGTGCCCACATGTCAACAATTTGCCTAAACAGACATGCAGTCACAGAGTTAATTTTATTGGCATGATTCAGTGGTATATTAAAACTGGAATTATAAAAATCGTTCCTATCTCTCAGTAGAAGGTTTCTATCTCTCATCCTTCTTATAATCTGCTACTTGCCTGGTGAATTACGTAACAGCATGAGCTAGCCTTTTTCACCCAGAAAGCTGATATCATCAGCTATCTTTCTCAGTCATAGGTTCAAATAAAGAAGTAATGGCATGGTGTAAATATACATACAGATAGATAGGTCAGCTCATGGCTTGGAAAGTGATTTGAGATGGAGCTCTGTGATTGTGCTGTGAAATAGTAGATTAAAGTCATGTAAATCTGTTTTTTATATTTTTGTTGCAAAGAAAAGGAGAATCATTCACTCAAATCCCCAGAACCCTTTCTTAAACCCCAGTCTCTTACCAAGATATCAAGACCAGTTTCAAAAGGTTTGATTACATTTGTTTCTGATCACTGACCAGTTTTCATGCACCGCTGAAAGGTAAAGCAAGATTTGTATCCTTTCTGTCTTCGCTTGAAGGCAGATCTTCCCTTCGCCTATTTTAATAAATCCAGCTCCATAAAGAAGTTTTCAAGGACAAAATCTTTTCAATTTGCTTCTCAACTCTTTAATATTCTTCTCTCTTTCTGGGGCTTAAATGGATGATAACTTAAAGACTAATGTGTTGCATTTCATAGGTAGATCTGAAGATGGCATTTAGGCACCTTGTAAGTGAATGGCAATGAGGAGGAGGTATCTAACATTCCCTAATGGCTGTGATTTGTGGGCGCTTTTCACAGCACTGCTGCTGTGCGGAGATGGGAATGCATTCCCTGTTACCTATAATGGAAGATTATGGGACCTGCTTTCTCAATCTCTCCCAGAAAGAGGGAAGCTGATTAGCTTAGCTCTCCGGGTCTGAAGTGCTGGGCTTTGCCTGTTGTCTTCACTTCTCCTTTGCTTTTCAATGTCAAGTTGAGAGGCAGTATTAGAGGAATACTTCCCTTTTGTCCATTTCACAGCCTTCTGATAGTTTTGAATTTGCTATGTTACCATATGCTTTGAGTCTTTATTTCCTGGAGAGGTTTTAAATTGATTCCTAGTCTAGTTAGATAATCAACAGAAGAATCTCTGTGTGTTGATGTTTTTGTAGTACACATACTATAAATTTGAACACTTAGAAGAAAAGAAAATCACTGTCATGCTAAAGAGACCTCTGTTTCTTAGATAATGATTAAAGACTTCCAATTGCAATGCCTTGATACATACATTAAGGTTGAATGTGGATCCATAGTGTTTGTTAGCAAGAACTTACATGTATACATGCATAAACAGGACGTCATTTGAAATCGGATCAGATGATGAGAGTGGAGAAATTGTGAATGACAGATCATACCAGGGCTTTTCTGGTGGAGAGAATGAACTCTCTTTTTGTTTGAATGCAAAAGGTTTTATTCGCTTAATACAATGATGGCAGTATTATGGGAGTATTCAAAGATCCTTTAAGGAGATCATGGCTCTATTTTGTTAAGCTGTGCAAAAACATACAGTAGAAGACAGGTAGTTGTCTGCAAGGCTGTGAAGACCCATGGTCCCCGTTAGTGCATGTGACAGGAGTCGAATAGGGATGTGAGGGATTCCAGCAAGGTATGTGGAGTTCAAGAGTCTCAATGAGTTAGTGTATGTGATATTAAAGAATCAACAGGCAGTGACTGAGCAGACAAAGAACAGCTGTTTAATACTTAAACTGGAACAGAATTTTGACAGTGAAAAAAAAAACAAACTTCCTAACATCATAAGAAGAGAGACAGAGAAAAAGAGAACAGTCTCCTTAACACAGATTCTACCTCTAGCAAATTCTGCAAACACCTAAGTGCAAACACATCCTGTTTTTCCTGCCACTTCTCTGCCCTTGTGATAGTGGTGCCGTGTTAGTCTGCGTAACTCCTCTGAAAAATAGGTTTTGGCAAGAAAGATGGAGGATTTTTTTCTGTCTCTAAGACAAAGCACAAGCTGCCAACAGAGAATCCCTGAAAAAAAACGGAAGTCTAAAACTCCTACTGGGGCAGTTTCTATTCTCACTGCTGTTTGCTTTATTTCTCCACCCTGGAGTAATGACTGGAAAAATGAAAAAATGACAAATTTGCCACCATGGAAGTAGATAAGTATATACACTATAGTGCTGACTGTCCTCATCTGCTACTTTGTATATATTGTTATTTTGCCTCATTTCAACATTAGTAATCAACTGTGCTGTAGCAAGAGACCACAAGAGATAGTTTGTGGGAAATGTTGAAAGCCAAAGGGTTTCTTGAAATGAGTCTTCCATGTATCTCTATATCCTGCTGATCTTAAGAATGATTTTCTGAAAGAGGTTGAATCAAGCCAGCACATTTTTGCTGACACTTACTGAGCCATACAGAGGTTGTGGAAAATGAATCAGCAATAACTGTGAAGAGATAAAGAAGAAAAGAGTATTTAGTAAAGTAAGGCTAGTTTGCTATCATTGTTAGTGCAGCCCAGCACAGGCACCATTTTGGCTGGTTCTCAGAAACGCTTTTTGAAAAGTCACATAGCCATCTTTTTAAGGAGGTGAATCACAGTTTGAGATTTACAAAAGCATTGTAGGGAACGAATTGTTCACTATTTTTTCTCCAATATAAAGATTGGTGTTATCAATTGAAAGTGTCGTATTGCATGTTTGAAATTAAAAAGAAGGGAAGTAATTCTTTACCACTATGAAGATGTATCGTGGAACGCCTTGCTGCAAGATGTGTTTTTCAGAGTCTACATGGGTTTAAAGAGCAAATGGACAAGTTGGCAGAACTCTCCATCTAAGTTTGCTAAATATGAAGACTACCCTGCCTCTGGAGGTCGCCCGTTCCCAAATAGTTGAAAGCTGGGAGACAAGCATTACATTTCGTGCTGTGCTTTCTTGTGTTCTCGATTGCTATTAGATACAGAGTATTGGGCTGGATGGACCTTTGATCTGATACAGGCTTTTTTATGTTGGCTGATCCTGAAATTTTTGCTTAATACCATGCTTTTGAAGAAGCCTGTTCCTTCATGTTTCTTCTCCTCTACCGGGCAACCAACCTTCCTTTCTAAGGAGCCTGTCTCTGATGGAGAGCAGAGAATACAGTGTCTTTCTTGTACCATAAATCTAATTTAAAGAATATATTTTAAAGAAGTCATAATTATCACATGAACTCCTTTAATGGACACTGAAATTAAAAATGTAACAACAAATCTGCTTCAAATTACTAAGGGCTGTAAATAGAACTACAATTCTGAGCCAAAGTCTAATGTTTCCTTTCAGCTGACTTACTTTATTTCTAGATCAAAACTTCAGCATATTTCTGAGTTTTGCTTTGTAGGATTATCACCTGGTTTACAAATGGAGTATTACTCTCACCACAGTGAGAGTAATTTCAGTAAGAGAGTGTAATTTATTAATCCTGTCCTCATATCTAGGTTACTGGAGTGGATCAGTTCTTTGAATCATTCAAAGTATAATTAACCCCATTATATGGTAAGTATACTTCAGTTCGTGTACCATACTAGTGAATCAAAGAAAGATGCAGAAGTGCTGTTGAAGTGAAGCACACTTAAAATGGAATCTAAAACTGCTAATTAACTTTGTAAGCTCCACTGTTTGTGTTACTAATTCAATTCTGTACTCTCAGCCTAAAGATATAAGCATAAACCAGATCCAATGTCTATTCAGATGAGCAGGATGTTAGTTTTCATTGTTTCTTTGTTTTAACACTTGCCTGAGTTTTGCGTTTTATGTTTTAAAGGACACAGATTGGATGCCTTGGTTAGATGTACATTCTGGACTGATCACCTGCTCCCTCATCATTCCTTCGCCAGCTTGGCTCCCTGATGGCAGACGCGAGATGAGAGCACAAGGTCAGCTCTCTGCTCCATTGGTTATGCTGCATGTGCTATAGTATTATTTGTCTTTTATCAGTTTAAAATCATTATTTTCTTCTTCTGAGTCAAAAACTTCAAAGCATTTGCCTCTACTATCCTTTTGTTTTATATCCCTTTGGATTTTATATTTAAGTATTCTACACATTGTGCTTTATAGGTACAAGCTATATAGGTACTTTCAAAGTTGTTGCTTTATCAGTATGTTTTGGCCTAGCTGCCTCTGTTCCTGAGGAAACTCTGACTTCCATTCTGATTCAGAAATATATATATATATTATATATATATAAAATTTCATATGTTGGAATTTCCTAGGAAGCAGTACTTCAGTTTTTCCAGACTTAGCACATCAGTACAGTGCCACCTCCTAAGGTTGGGACATCATGCCCCTGCCCTGGGACAGGGGACATACAGCTCTGCCTGTTGTGTGAGGGTCCCCGCTGAGGAAGATAATGAGCTAGAGGCGGCCGATGCAGTTGTACTGCCACAGGTCCTTACTGCCACTGTGCTAACTCAGCTGACCATGCACATGTCCCAAGAACACCATATCCTGAGGAAAAGTTTGGGAACAATTTGATGAGTGTTGAGAATTTTAGCCAACTGAAGACTTGAGAGAGTGGTCTGTAGGATTACAGAAGTTGCTACAGGGCAAGATTCTTCTTTTTTTCTTATCTGAGCTCAGATCAGGATGTCTGTGAGGTTCCTCCTCTGGGCTGCTTGNCTGAGGAAGGTGATGAGCTAGAGGTGGCCAATGCAGTTGTACTGCTACAGGTCCTTGCTGTGCACCTGTGCTAACTCAGCTGACCATGCACATGTCACCATATCCTGAGGAAAAGTTTGGGAACAATTTGATGAGTGTTGAGAATTTTAGCCAACTGAAGACTTGAGAGAGTGGTCTGTAGGATTACAGAAGTTGCTACAGGGCAAGATTCTTCTTTTTTTCTTATCTGAGCTCAGATCAGGATGCCTGTGAGGTTCCTCCTCTGGGCTGCTTGCTAATCCTCTGAGAGTGAAATTGTTCCAAATTATCCCCTGCCAACACCATCCTGGCATCCCTTTTGTTTCTCTGCAGGGCCTGGGAGGAGAAAGAATTCTTCATTAGTATTCTCAATAAGAAGTAAACAAGAACAGAAAAACAACCCCTAATAGTCAATAAAGATTCGTATATAATAAAAGCATTAAAGAACAATGACGGAAATGTCCAGCTTGACAGAGTCATATACACTGTTATGGTTTTCTTGTAGTTAACAGCTCCTAACACTGCCTGCATTAAATCAACATTCAAAGTAGCAAACAGTACCTTTTAAAGTTGAATTTTTAACAGCAGTGCTTGGCTTTATTGCCCATAAAGAAACACACAAAATAACTTGTTCATAACCTTTGAAAATATTCAGTTTTCTCTTCCTTCCTCCAAAGGAATCAGAAGTGCTTTCTGAGAGAGTTTGCTTTCTGTTACTTGAATTCTACTCACAGAAAAATAATAACTGCTGAAGTCATTAGTTTCTCTCTAAGATTAAAAGGAATAAAGAGCCTGAGGAAGCCAAGTGAACATGCCCAGAATTGCCCAGCAATGCACAGGAGCTGCACTCTGGGAAGGTAACAGAACTGCAGACTTCCTTTGGCTGCCTTTGAGTTTCCCATCAGTCATTTATGGCTGCACATGTATCAGAAAACACATGGCTGTGAGTCTTGTCCGGGTTTGGTGGCATGCTCCTATGGCCGTGTTGCTGCTTGTTTTCTTCAGAGTGTTTGGGAATAGCGAGTTCGGGCTGCTGCCCTCGCAGTGGGGCTGCTACAGCATGAAACTGAGGATCTGTTTTATTAGGGACTCCTCCCTATATGCCTATATATGCCTCAGGGCATGAGGGCTGAGGGACCTTAGCCTCTCAGACAATGTCGGTAGACTGGGTAAGGTGCAAGGAAGCCAACCTGGTGTGTCTTGTCTTAGGGTCATTGGGAGCAGTCAATCCCTGAGGTGAACGGTCCCTAGAATCCACTAAGGTTTTGCTCCAGAGGAAGCCAGTTGCTTCACGGTGAAAGACTAGGAACGTGTGAGCAGTGTGGATGAGTAGGTGACTAAGAAGTAGGAAGTGAATTAAAAAAGTTAAGCCTTGTCTGATATATTTATACTAGTAAATAAAATGATCCTTGGCTAGTTCTCTGTCTGTGAGGCAAACTGCATGGCATGGCTTGTGGCCCCATGCTCCCTCTTGAGAGACTGCGGTAGCTTCTGGCTGGCTAGGGCCAAAACCGTGCCTAGCAGTGGGCTATGGCTGTGAGAGGGTGCCTGATGTTTCTGAATGCTTAGTATTCTATTCATGTGTCATCTATCAAATTCATCCTCCATATTCGAAGCTCTGTTTGAAGAAGTCAGCATAGTTACTGGCAGATTTTTAACTACAGGTTTGTTTCTTTATTTTTTCTTCTTTCATAGAAATTAAAAGCACTCTACCTCTTCTGTGCCTTCTAACTCTCCTGGCTTCCCCATGATGGCCAGATCTACATGTTGTTTTCCTGTGTCATGGGGGTTCTTCTTTACTCTCACAAGTCATAACTCATCTTTGAGAGATTTTGCAGGAAAGTTAGTGCTGACTGATCTGCTTTTAGTGCTGACTGACCTGCTTTCCTTTGCCTAACAGGTAGTTGAGGCCATACAGACCTTTCCAGCACTTACCAGTTTGTTTCTGCTGTGTGGGGAATTGATTGGCGAGGTGAGAAGCAAGTCAATTCTGTTCCTAACGGGTGGCCCAGTAGAGAGGCTAATGCTGATGCAGCTTCCCAGCTGCTGATTCAGCTGCAGGGAGAGGGAAGGTGAGAGGCTCTGGAGGAAGAAAAGGACAATAAAAAGAAACAAAGAGAAAAGAAGATGATAAATATAAAACCAGAATGAACACAAGAAAGAAGGAAAAGAAGGGAATACTCCAAAAAGCAAGCAGTACTAGAAAGCGTGGACTCGGAGAACAGGGAAACGAATGAGGAGCAATAACACAGACACTAGATAATAATGGGGGAAGGGAAAATACATTCTTTATATTCTTTTAACCATTAATATATGCCCGTTGTGTAACCCAGTAAATCCCTAGTTTTGCATTTTGCAGTCTGTCTGCTACGTGCATTTTATAGATTCCAGCAGCGTTCAAGTTGAAGCAGAAGGAGCGTGTAGCACTCTTCTTCCTCTGTGCCCCTAGTGCCCTCGCAACACCTCCTGCCGTCTGCTGGCAGCAGGCACGAGGGTTATTTGGCATCACTCGCCCACTAGACTGAGTGCAAAAGCATCTTGGCAATGATTCCTGGTAAACTGCATATGTTGTGCACATGGCCTCTTCCCTGTAAAGTTCTGGGCAATATTCCCCTAGGCTGTTTTCACTCTCATTTATGTTTCCTCTGCCTGTGTAGCCAGACTCTATGAGAATGAACACTAGTACAACGCTTACCTTTACTGTATATTTAAAAGTCATCCTCAGTTTGTTGTATGTCTTTAATCCCATGATAATATTATTTTTGTTTTATTATTTCTGCATTATTTTTATAAAAGGAGATAGAGGCTTCTGCACAAGGCAGTGTATTTTTGCCAAGCACCAATGAGGCACTGAGAAAATGACAGTAATGTTTGTTGAGAGTACAAAGTTCGCGGTGCTTTCATCCAGCTTGTTTACTTTTCATTTTTGAAGATTCTGAAAGACAACAGGTGTGGAGCGGTTCCACTTCTGCTTGATCATCTTCTGAGTTTGGATTTTTGTGGGGATTAGGCTCAACAAAAATGCTTCAAAACAAAACCAGCAGTGAACTACCTAATGAGGAATATCGTTAGCTGGCTTCTCAGCAGACTCAGGTGTACTCCCAAGTGAAGGGTTAGAGTGCGCAGTACGCTTGCACTGTGAATACCATTATTTTGGATTTTGAAGTAATTCTAAATGAGGTGACTTATTTATGCACAGAACAGGTACAAAAGAAGCAGCATCAGCCTAGCGACCTCATGGTGTTCTCTGCTTGTGTTCTGTTTCTGCATCCATGAACTAAGTCTCTCCATTTCTTCCTTCTCAGATTGCCCCAAACATTTCAGCAGTTTTGATGGCTCACCTTCTACTGAAGATACTGTTACTTGACAGGTGTCAAGATTAAAATTCTGGGGGGCTGTTCCGCAGTTCACCCCTCCAAGGTGCTTTGCATTATCAGAGGCCACATGGTCCACTCCCTATCCAGGACTGAGGATCTGCAGATAAGCAGTGCCTTCAAACAATATCTTTGTCATGTCATTTCAAGCATGGTATGTTACAGTGGCGAAAAACTGGAATTTATAAGCTGCAAAGTGGTGACCTTTGCTCATGAGTGGTATAGGCAAGGCATTTGGACATATGTTCTCTACCCCTGAACAGCCATCTCTTCTCTCTACAGGCTTTTAAGAGAAATCAGAAATCTGTGTTTTGGTAAGATGCTTCGATCTTACCACCTATCTTGTTTGTTTGAACGTTGTTTGAGTGGTGCTGCAGACTAAAAAATGATTGAATCATTCCACTTCTCAAGGCAGCTGTTCTTTATGTAATTTTGAAGAATTCTGAATGGATATGTATTTTAGATATTTTAGTTTTTATTGAAGAAAGAGGACCATTTCAGTTCTCATCTAGCTCTCAGATTTATTGCTAACATTATTAAAATGGATTTTTGACACAATTAAGCTATGCTTATTCTGCTGTGGTGTTCTTCCTGAAGGATCTTCACATAACTAACAATGTTAACAATGTGTGCATGCTGGAAATGCAGCTCCCTTCGGTGTGATGATTAACAATACACGGGACCAGCCTGGTTTTATGAATTACATAAACCTAGCAACATTATGAAAATGCAGCAAGTCTGCGTCACCAGCATGAGGTGCAACTGTGGTGACATTCGCGTGGTCTGAAAAGGCATGAGATTCACTTGTCACATAGATGTTGTTATTGGAGTAAAGGGACTTGAATGTGATTCTCCTTGTCCCTTCTGCCACCCGCATGAATGCAGATGCCATGACCCATTCTCCTCTTGCAGCCAGGAGCAACTGGGCAGTGACTCAGGATGTGAAGGAACAGTCCAGACCTGCTGCAGGAGGTGTTGAGGTGTTGTGAGAGAGTCACAAATGCCACAGAGGACCCTCTGCCTGCCATCTCTGCACATGGGTCTGGGGAAAATTGCATCTCTGACCTATCTTTGACTATGCTGGGTTAATACCCTGGCACCATCTCCCTTAGGTTTCTTCCCTTAGCTGCGCGCTGTGCTGTACTCTGCCTCCCTGTGTTTCTATATGGAGACATGGAAGATTTATAGGGTTTTGGTTGCATTTGAGCTGTGAAGCTTTCTCAGAGGGGCACGCTGCTGTCATTAGAGGGAATGTGAGTAGAGCCATGTCATGGGCTTTCCAGTTAGGGCACCCAACTCACCTTGAATTTCAGTTCGAATGGGTACACTGCTTAGGCTTGGTCATCAATTCCAAACTTAGGTCCTGGTAAATCAAGTATGGTCTATCACTCTACTCCTTAGGAAACTCATATTTGTTTCCTAGCAGGTCTTGACCTTTTTTTTGCAGTGGGGATGGAGAGTTTTCTACTCATCTCAGGCATATGACATCAGGCTGTTCAAGCAGGAGAATGGAAAGTCTTTGTACTTTACCATTTATCCTTAAATCTTGTTGTTTGTTTGTGTGAGTTTTGTTTTCTGGTACAGATGAATGCTCTCATTTCATTGTTAGACATTTTGAACTGCATGTTGAATTAGTGACACACAAAATTAAAATCTTTTGCATTAATTATGTACTGTGTGATTTGAAGATGATATCTGATGATTTATTATTTGCTCCAGGGAGAAATGGGCTAACATTCACTCATCTTATTGTGCACTTAATAAAGTGGCACAGTGGGAAGCCAAGCAGAAATATTGAATTATTGGAAGAGGCAATCGTTGCACACAGAAATAAAAATCTTTAAAAAAGTGAAGAGTATACCATATAAGATAAACCTCTTTCATGTACCTAGAATAGCAGTTACCTAATACACAGGTCATTAGAAAGTAATTGCCATAATTTGAGAAAATCTTTTTGGAAAAAATAATTGCACAATTGAAATTGCATGTATTTGACTAGGGAAAAAATGTAAAAGCAAAATGAGCACTCTAACCTCATTCTCCCTGAGTCAAAATTGGACTACTAAATTCTGCATTTGTAAATAACCTCCTAGAAACCTTACAAGGTGTCTGCTCATGCTGTATTTCAATATAGTGGGATGTAAATGAAAACAGAAAGTAATCATTGCAGTGATATCAATGATTTCTGTTGATTTTTTCCTTGACCTCAGTAACAATTACACAAAAGCCTCTTTGACAGTATTCAGCTGATTACAGTGCTTGTTCCCTCTGATATTGGGCCTGGGTTTGCTTCTCTCATCTGTATTGTGTGTGTTGCTATCAAAATCTGTAGATTGTGTCCCTCACAGGAAAGATGGTTCTTCTGAGGCACATACATGACTGGAGTGTGTTAAAGTTCCAAGCAAAACTTTTAAAGGAATAACCCCTTCTCTGCAGCTTTACAGTAAGCAAATGAGTTGAACAGAGACTGGAAGCAATTAGAAGTGTGGTGACCTGACCAGCCAAAAACGCACAATAGATCAGTGGGCAAATTTGCTTCTACAGCCTGCTTGTAGTAATTATGTTTCCTGGTTTTCAATAGAGCCCTGATCTGTATCATTGTTTTACAAAATTCTGATTGCTACGGTGTTGAAAATTACTTACAGTAAGTAACAAAAATATTATCGTTCTTTTTTTTATTTGCTTTCACAATGTTAACAATATATGACTTACAGTAACTAACAAGAATTTTATGGTTTTGTTTTTTTGTTTGTATTTTGTTTCACAGTACTAATAGTATAAGCACATGACTGAATAATTCATGTATATTCTACAGAGGCATTTTCCCCAAGCAACCAGAAGCTTTCCTGATGGTTTGCCTAGACAGCGGTTCCAGTCTCTGCCTGGAGAGTTTGATCTTTTGTGTCCCACTGGACTAATGTGTTTTCTTTTTTCTTAGCTTTCTTAGTCATGTAAAATGGTTGCCCTTCCTATAGACTGAAAAACAATATCCCCTTTTCAACGCTGTCAATTCATATGAATATTTCATGCAGCTACAAGTTGGTCCAGATGTTTGTGTTAGAATACATCTGATTTTGCCATTCTGATACTCAGTAAGCCCTTCACCACAAAAAAGGATCAGTTTGAAAGTATTTTGCTGCTATAGTCAAGCTATACATACAAGCTAATGTACTCCAGCTATATCTTCTTAACTACGGTGTCACCTACCAAACTAAAAAGGACTACCATAGTCTTTTAGGCAAGCCATAATGTTCAGATTTACTCTATTGAATGTTTACCAAGAAATGTAATTAACTGTCAAGGGAAGGTGAATACTTTCTTGCTTTCCTCCTTGTGGTCTATGTTTGAATGAATAGAATGGATGGATGAACAGTGTACTCGCACGACCAGGCTGGACTGAAGAACCGAGGAAACCTCGGTGCATATTTCACCTTTTCTTTGTGTGTATGAATTTCCATGTGGCTGGTAAAGGCTATACTAAACAATGTTTTAGGTGGAAAGAGCTAAAAAGCAGGCTGAAGATCCTACAGAGCAGGACTGCATCTGACTCACAGTTGAAGCCTGTTCCTCAGTGAAGCCTGTTCATCGCTTGTGCACTACTGGGGCAGAATTCATTGCCTTAGGTAGGAGCACTTCTTGCTCTGCTATGAATCAGGCTAGCTGGCCATAGCCTGTAATCAAACAGAAAACAGATACTCTTTTTTGGAGTGGGACTAACATACGCTTCTTTATCAGAATTTGTCTCCTGCTCCGTCCAGGAACTCACCAATGAAGGCTGGTAAGCTTCTACTCAGAAAAATGTTATCGTGAACAGGATACAGTCAAATCGGGGTTAGTGGTCATGTCAGCCCTTCCTGCTGCAGAATTCCAGTTTGGAAAAAATAGAAAACATTGGGCCAAGGGCAGACAGACGAATCTTGATTCCTTGGTGTNGGCCATAGCCTGTAGTCAAACACAGAAAACAGATACTCTTTTTTTGGAGTGGGACTAACATATGCTTCTTTATCAGAATTTGTCTCCTGCTCTGGCCAGGAACTCACCAATGAAAGCTGGTAAGCTTCTACTCAGAAAAATGTTATCGTGAACAGGATACAGACAAATCGGGGTTAGTGGTCATGTCAGCCCTTCCTGCTGCAGAATTCCAGGTTGGAAAAAATAGAAAACATTGGGCCAAGGGCAGACAGACGAATCTTGATTCCTTGGTGTTACAAATCATGTTTACAGAGAGATGTGGCTGTCAAACCAGGTTCTTGAGCTTCGAGATTGCTATACATTCTTCACAAAAGAGTTGCTGGATAAATGAAAGCAGATGCCTGGGTGTTTTCTCAGTGCTTTAATCTGTTGAGTCTGTGTTATTTCTGGATTTCCAGACCCTGGCTCCTAGAGCTGTCAAAGGAGAGAGGCAGAGAAGAGTGTTTAGGCTGAAGATCCCAGTACGGTTTAGACGTGAGTTGGGTCAACTTGCCTGCATCAAGACAAAGGTGTTTGCCCAGAAAGGAAAGTACAAACGTTTAGTACTTTAATATTAAAGTCTGAAGGACTTAGGGTTTATAGGTGTTCTCCATGGCGAAGATGAAGTCTGTCTTTCATGTCTGCAGTTTTGGAATGATGTGACCCAGTTAGGCTCCTAGCCCATTTAGGGGTTGCCCCTCAGTCTTTTAGCTGAAGGCAATAGTAGATACTCATTTGAAATGAAGCTAGAGGAGCAGCAGAGGGAAGGACTTGAACGTGAGTGCTCAAATACCCATTAGTTTCTGAGTTTGCCCAGTAGTCTCAACTCGTTTGCAAATGGGGAATCAGTCACAATTTTATCCAGTGAGCTGTGTGCAGGGTGTCTAAAGAACTGGCTGTGCTCCATCGACTGTATTTCTTAAAATATTAAGAAGTAAATTTTGAATTTGAGTTAGGATATTTTCAAACCAATCTTCTGAGAATGCAGTTATTTGTTTGCAAGCCTGTGACCTACATTAAATTAAAACATTCATGACCTTTATACAGTGGTGGGATGGGATTAATATAGTGTGGGAGAAAAACAGGCTTCAAAACTATGGATACATCACAAGGCCAAGAAGTGCCAGGTAATCTGCATCACTGTAGTCATTATTCTTTATTCTGCTTCGGATTTTTTTTTTCTGACAACTTTATTTGTAGCTGTTCTCATAGAAGTCAAGAAAATAGGATCTTACAATTCACAGATTTAGAGCAATTGATCAATAATTGGTCTTCTCTGGGGAAGAGGTAAGCAGATAACCTCTGTTATTAGTTATCATTATATTAATATCTGTCTCGAATAGCTGAAGCTTTAATTACTGCTACTGATGAAATACAACTTGAGCAATGAGTCTTGAGAGAGCTTCTCGTGAAACATGGCAGGCTGAGTCTGGAGGGGATCATGTTTGGGCTTTTATTGTTTTTTTCCATGGATCAGAGGTGCTTTCCGTAAGACTCTGTTAAAAACACAGTCTCAGCCTGGATCAGGGTGTGAGTGTATCAACGATGGAAGCAGTTAATTTCAGAGTTCTGTCTGATTTACTTCCACAGTGGAGCAGAAGATGGTGCGATGGCAGTTAGAGATGGACATGAATTGCCCCTTCTCTTCCATGTCTTGAGGTAGAAATTGAAATAACTGCAAACTGAACATACTCCTTTCATGCCCAGCCTGCTCACCTGTGCACTCTGCTTACAAGCAGTGGGCACATTGCAGATTCAAAGCGCAACAGTGAAATATTTTTACAGCAGCAGAGTAAAGGTGTGCCATTTCCTGCCTACTCAGCATAAGCAGCACTGTCTTTTGTAGGGCCTTTTCTGGTCTCATGCCAATGTAAATCATGAGTAACTTTGGATCAGACTTCATGCAAGTATAAAACTACAAGTAGGAATTAGACCTTAAATCTGAGGCTCTAAAATCTCAGTGAGCTTCAGCTGTTGACCCTGGTGTGAGAGAATGGCTGTTTGGAACAGAGTACAGTTTGATGAGAAGACTAGAAATAGGGGAAATAAAGTGAGTCTTCTTACATGAAAGCAATGTTGTTCATAGCACTAATATGCTCCAAAATTCATGATGAAAGCTTTTATATCTCCAGTTCACTCCCAAATGACTTGACTTTAATAGCCTGTCCAAATCCATTTGATATTCCTTTCAAATCCTTCAGGGCATTCAGATTCTACAAGTGTTTGCTGTTCTCCCTAATTAATTTGAAAGATCGTGCTTAATCCCAAAAATAAATTGATAAAATTTTACAAAGGTTGATCCCTGATAACAAAGCAGAAGATGCTTAAAAGTCACAAGTATGTTACTTCTCTAAGGGAATCTGTGCCAACAGAAATAATCTGTAATGGCCTTCATTGGGACTCTACCAGGCGTGCTCAGAAACCCTTCGTATTTCATCACAAGTCATGTTTGTAGTAAATACTTTTTGATTTTGTTAATTCTGAAAACTTCTTTCATTAATTCTGCCTTTCCTCCAGACTTTTGCACATTAATAATGCGTGGCGGCTTAGGAATTCTTGCATGTTTTTTGTAGCACATAGAAACACTCTGCAAGATAGAGAGTAGATGTTATATTTAGTTTCCTTTTCTTTAAAATACCACCTTGCTTTGGGCTTTCACAATGAGTTGTCTCAATGGGAGCAGGTGTATGCCATGGTATTTGCTTGGGTCCTGTTCTCCCCGGTGCAGAGGAGAGGCATGGTGGAGTGCACCATGGATCCCTCCTACTTGTCCACCTCTGCAAATCATGAACACGGGAAAGGGAACGGGGAGGAGGGGTGGTACTTACTTGCGTCTCACGTCATACAGGGCCAGGGCTTTCTCAAATCTGGAAGAGAGCAATAATGCCCTACTCCAAATTTTAGCTGTAATATGTGAGAGCTACAGGGCTTCCAGTGCAAATCACATCGGATCCCATGACACAGTGTCCAGGCACTTACTGGCAGGCTCAGTGCAACAGTCAAGAGCTGGTCCGTCCACTGCCTACGAGAGGAAGAGCTCTTTGGAGGGAGCCTCTGCTGAAATTTCTTGCAGCTTTTCCTCGAAGAGCTCTGAGGGTGGCTAAGGCTTCTCGGAGAGCTTTGGAGCGGCCTTTGTGCAGGCAGCTCCTCTCCTCGGAGCAGTAAGCACTCACTCCAGACTCAACACCGTGCAAGCTGATGTTGATAGCCTTAGGCAGGAGTAACATCAGGGCCGGGAGAGCACTGCTGCAACGCAGTTATGCTGCTCAGCTCTGCCGAGCATACCTGTGTCCTGTGTCTCACTTCAAGTCACTGATGAAGACACTGGATATTGGCACTAGGGGCATGCTGTTTGTTACTGGGCAGCAACACGACAGTGAGCCGCTAGACCAGTGCTCTGAGAGCACTAATAGTCCTTAAAGGCCCTGACCAACCTCACCTGGGGCTTCTGCCCATATTTTCTTCCCATGGCCTCAGGAGCCCCATTTAAGCTCGGGCCCGGGCCTCCAAACTTGTTCTGAGATATTTCCTAGGTATGTCTGTGGCCTTAGCTTGGTTTCCCAAGTAGACCTTGGACTCACACTTCAGATATCTTTATCTCCTAGATGGCTACTGAACTCACACTTGGCCTTGTCTCTAGCCCTGTCTCATTTCCTGCTATTCCTGAGTGTGTCCCCCACCTTGATCCTGGACCTCACTTGTCATCTGCTGTTGCTACTCCTTGACAAGTAGAATGAAACCAGATGCCTGTTCATTTTATTCTTTTTCTCTTCTCATGAGTATGAGGTTCAAACAACTTATAGAAAAGGAAACCTACAGCGAATTTGTATCAAGCATAAAGGGTAAGGTTATCAGAGAGGCCTGAGTAGTTCCAGTTGTTACATACTTGTCTATTTGAATATAGTTCTGTTTTTATTTCCCTGTGTGGGTTATCTTTGCCAGCAGATTTTTGACAATGTTATTCCAGCAGCTGCTTTCAAAGACTGCGTTTTCTGCTGTTGTTCTCATCAGCTGTGTGAAGGTTTCCTGTAAGGAGCATTTCTGAGAACGCAATAACTGCAATAACAGTGAAGACTTCGGGGAGAGGGGAAAAAGAGCCCTGCAGGAATAAAGTAGGTGATAAGATAGATGAGATACTGGAATCCACTTCCATGAAAGCTAATAATAATCACCCAAAAAAGAGATTGAAGAGATTGAGAAGGTTTTTGTTTGGAAAAGACTATAGCTGACCTTTCCTACAGGGTGAGGAGGAGTCCGTGACCCATGATCACATGGAAGGGTTAACTGGACCAAGCAATGCTAGGAATGTGCAGTATGCACCTTTAAAATGGCTTGTGTCTGTGTCCCAATTCTGGCGAACCTACCTTGGTCTTTCAAGTGTTTTCCTTCATTGCAGAATTTGCCTGTTTCTCAGTCTTTAAAACCCATAGCCTGCCTGCTTGCATGTGGGAGCCAGGTTTATGCATCTAGCTTTGCCTNGCCTTGGTCTTTCAAGTGGTTTCCTTCATTGCAGAATTTTCCTGGTTCTTTGCCTGTCCTTCAAGCCCATAACCTGCTCACTTGCACGTGGCAGCCAGGTTTATGCATCTAGCTTTGCCTTTCGGACTGTAGCGCTTGGCCGACAGAGTTAATGGTAATAGCAAAAGCTTATTCCTGAATCTCCCTCCCTTAACATTGTAATTGGGAGGGTGACAGTTTTGTTACTTAAATGAGCGCCCAAATTGCTCCCCTGTCCTGTGCTAAAGTTCTCAGCTGGTGTGATCTCCAAAAGTCCCTTGCCACTGCGGAAATCAGTTGTAGATCTCCTTGTAGATCTGTGTAAAAATGGCATCCAGAAGTGTGTCCAAAGAAATAATGAGCAGAAACCTAGCAAGAGAAAAATTGTTTAATTTTGTTTTACATTATTAGCGTTTGTCTTCGTGCTGGTTTTTTGTTTGTTGGCTGTGTGTACTTGGGTGACACTTTCAGAACTGTGAACCTAGAAATCTATTTTCTTTTTTATTATTTAAAATCTATCAGATTCTAACAGTAGAATCTCCTACCTTGAGCAATTAAAAATGCATTTATTTACCTAGGGCATAGCAAAGAAACCTGTGTGGGTAGAGTTTTCAAGAGTACTTAGACTTCTAAGTTTCCTTTGAGTTGAAATTAGTTAGTTTTAAAATAATTAGTATTATCCTGTAATACTGAAACTGCTTTGTTTCTTGAAATTTAATTTTCTGGAGTTAGTCTATTTTTTGGGACAAGTGGGCTAAGCAAGCATCATGACAACAGGCGGATTGCCAGCAATGGTTGTGGCTGCAGAGCTCACCAAACCAAGGGTTTCTAGGGCTCTGTATGCATTGCCAAATCTAGGAGCAAATTTAGTTGTAGGAGAGGCCAACTGGATATAGCCTATTAGCCCTATTTGGTACCTCTCTTAGAGGCAGGTAGTCTGACTTCTTGTCTCTGCTGCTTCATAGGTCAGATCCTGCTTTCACTTATACACATGGAAATCCAGAATATCTCCAGTATCATCATAGGTGTGTGAATCTGAAATCATATAAATCCATTATTTGATCTAAAATATCTACTTCCAGCTGAAGTTCAGATATTTCTGAGAAGGTCAGTCCTTAGCTATTCCACTTTATGTGACCTGGTTTAATGCTATAGGATAAGATAAACGCTGTGAGGCCTCACAGTTGTGTTCAGGTGTGTTCTGCCTTTCAAACTCCTTTGCTGAGAGTTGCCGTTTTTTTTCCCCTTCCTCTTCCTCCCCCTCTGTGAAGATGAGATGAAGATCGATTATCTTTTGCCATTGTATTCCTTAGTGTCATGTTCCTTTAAAAGAGCTAATGGTGATTTAACGAAATGTCTGCGCTGAATAAATTACATGCTTGACCTATGTTCTTCCTTTAAACAAATAACAAATTCAACAAAGATCCGTCTTTGCTCTGTAGAGATACCAAAAGGTACCAGTAGTATTACAGCTTCCACTGAGGCATGAAGGGCTTTATCAGTTCCTTTCTGTTCTGAATGATAAGATGACAATTAAGAAATGAGAGTATTTATATGTGTAGGTCCAGATTAAGACATCTGAATATTCTTTCCAATTGACTGCAGCAGTAAGAGGTAGGTGCAATAAAAGTGCTAAGAGAGAGCACTCAGCAGTAATTGTGTTTAAAAAAAAAAAAAAAGATTTTGAGCATCGTTTGCTGCATACATTTTTATTTCACCTCCAGAAGGAATCATTAAGTCTTTCTTTATATGAAAGTATAAACACTAAGCTTCTTCAAGAACCATCCGTTTCAGAAGCAAATTCACTGATTATCCTAAGGAGCTTCTTGAATAGTTATAACTTGCAAACTGCCTGTAATGATTATTATAACTCTCAAAAAATCTTGGTAGAAACTTAGAGACAAATTCAAGACATTTTTTTTCCTATCCAGATGTCAAAAAAGAAAAAAAAGAGGGGGAGGGAGGGAAGGACTGTCAATTAAATGACAATTCAGATGAAATAAAGCTGCAACGCACAAAGCAAGTCTTCTGTGAATACGGGCATAGCAGTGCTGAGGACCCGC
The DNA here is from genome assembly GCA_013389825.1 of Crypturellus undulatus. Classification (NCBI taxonomy): domain Eukaryota; kingdom Metazoa; phylum Chordata; class Aves; order Tinamiformes; family Tinamidae; genus Crypturellus; species Crypturellus undulatus. The sequence continues at coordinate 39,690 of VWPW01014682.1, forward strand.
ATTCTTGTAAACACTGCCTAATGATTGTTTTCAAAAAAATCAAATGGTGGTAGCTAAAGACAAAATTTATTGGCCACAAACCCCAGGTGATAGATGCTGAAGCTCAGAGAAGAAAAGTAAGGCTTATACTTGGAATGTAAGGAACTTATTAAAAGTTCCTCTTGGGTCCTGTCAACTCATGTGGATTGTTCCTTTTTTTTGGAGGTGATGCAAGAATTTGAAATTGAGTGTTTTGTGTCTGTGCACTATATTTTGTTTGTATGAGCAAGCTGGATGAATTAGTTCAAAAATACTCTTTAGTCTCGCAATCCTGAAAGTTAATCACAAGTTTGATTTTTTCTCACATTTTTAGGTGTCTAAAAGTCAGTCAACCTTCATGAAAGAAAAAAAGAGTTTATGAACAGAAAGGTGTTTCTTCTGTGTAAATGTCATCCTGTTTCTCACTGCAAATCTCTCCCTCACTCCCAGTGGAGCTGTTCAGGGCTTATTGCACAGCACAGGAACAGCAAACACAGCTCTGCCTTCTGGGGTGTTGCTTCTGCTCTCATCTGCCTTTTGGCACCTGCATTTTGGCAGAACTTTTGGATCAAGGAAAAGGGATGTATTGATATATTGCAGTTATTACTGCAATATACTGCAGTTATTGCAGTAATGCCAGGATTTCCTTGAAGTTCACTTGCAATACTCATCCTATTTTCTTCTTGGCATAGGTTTGAGAAAGTGTTAAGGTAATCTACAAAATCAGGAAAATAATCTAAGGATCTGAAATTCCAAACTGGAGGAATGCAAACACATTGTTTGAAAATTTATACCTGACTGATGTAATGAACTGTAGAGATGCTGCAGAGGATTGGTTGGGGTAAAGAGTTTATAGCTAAAGAATCCTTAGAAGATTTCAATGCCTTTATTAGTGACTTCTGTGTTTTCCAGGTCTGTTTTGCCAGTACGTACATCTTCCATTGTAGTCATCTTATTTTTCTATTTTCAGCAGAAACTGACACTACTAGGACAAAAATCTTGCAACTGAGTCAGACAATGCACAAAGAAAGACACCAATTTTGTAAAATGTCACCCATAGAATAATTACAATGTTAGCAAGTGGCTTGGAAAGAGGCTGGAAGAAGATGGTAATGCATTCTTTATTTAACAGAGCATTCAGAGTAGTTAATGGCTAACACTTCCTTAATTGTAAGACACTACTCAAATGCACATCTTAATGGCTTTGGCTCCTTTAATCTGCGTACTTTGTACCACTGAAGTGGCTTATGAATTTCAGCTGAATTTCTTTCTGTTTGTATGACAAGTTGTGTGCTAGACATTTGCACTTTATTTATATCTGCCATAGGAAGCCAAAATAACATCCTTTTATATCAAATACTGGATAAGGCTTGATTGGGAAATAAAAGAGAAGTTCCTCAAATCCCTGGTTATCTAAACTGTGTTCCTCTCATTTCTGTTTCCCTTTCTCCTCTGTTCAGCTTTTGATGGAGCTCTGCATCCCCTCTGAGGCAGTGCCAAGTTGAGGCGTGATGAGCAAGTTGCTCAATTTTCCAGATCCTATGAATCACACACCACATATGGCAGAAATTTTGGCAGAGGGGATAGTGAACCCAACACTGAACATGCTGCGCACAGGTCTAGAGTAAGGGCAATTGCTGGCTTTCCAAAGGCAGCTGTGCCTCCATCTAGATGTAGAGAATTCAAAGAGTTATGTAAACTCTAGTCATAGTGTTTAACATAATATTAAATTGTTTTTTTTTGTGAGTAAATCTGTCAACTCCCTTAGGATCTCAGCCTTTAAATATTTCAATATTACTTTAGTATCAGCCTCATTTTACTGTTGTGTGAATGAGATTTAAAAAAAAAAGCCATGAGAAGATCAAAGAAGTGGTGTGTTTTGGTTTGTTTGTTTTTAATTATTATTTAAATTATTACTATATTAGATTAACCTGGTTAGCAGGATAGATGTAAGCATGGAGCTGACATCCACATGGCTTCCAACCTACAAATAATCAGCATCTCATGAATAATAGGAAATTTTCAAATCTAAGTATTAAAGAAATATCTTAAAAGCTAGAAATCAACAGTTTTTGTTTAAACAGAATTGTAGAAGAGATCCACAGGAATAATCAGAAGCAATAATCCCCTGACATTTGAAGGAACCCCAGGGAAAAAAATTATTGTGTTTTTTACATAAATACATTTTAAATTTGATCTGCAGTAGAAATCTTATTTACATATTTCCATTTGCTCCTTACCTTCTCTCATGTTCTTTCTTTCCTTTAAAAAATACATTTGGAAGGAATGAAAATTATTATTGAAATACTTTAAGAAACATTTTGGTGCTTTTTTTTCCTCAACATTTTTTCCTTAAGAGGTGGGAAACTGGGAGAACTTAAAGCAAGAAAGGACAGAACTTTGAATCCCAGAATTATCTCAAGAACAGAGTTTGCTTTTTGAGATTCTTGTATGCTATGGATAACAGGAAAATGTGGTAGACCTGGTTATGTTTCGTCATGTATGTGCTGCACTGAGATGTGGTGGATGGGTGGATGTGACCAAGTCATGGCGTATATTCCTGCAGCTCTGTTCCTTCAAAACATGTGTGTACAAGTGCCCTGTTTGTACTTTATTCCTTACTCCTTCCTTACTCCACATTTACCAATCTGTTTATAACCTGTTTATAAAATGTTTTACTGAATTTCCAACTTCACAGGTAGCATCAAGCTAAGTAATATGACGGGACAGAATTGGAGGAATCCTGTTATTTTAGGGAAGAGAGTATCTTAAGCTAGCTCATAAATTAATATTGGTTTGAAGTTTAGAATTGCTTTTATAAGGGAAGGAATTATGCTTGTGGCAAGTAAAGGAAAATATTGATGTTCTGAACACCTCATTGAAGACGGTGAATTAACAGTTATACACTTACTGCACTGTCATTGCCTCTGATTTCTCAGAGCAGCATAACAATCCTTCTGAAAGTAAAACCAGAAGTTTTTACGAAATGAATTGTAGTTCCTTCTGCCACAGTTTAGTGCTAAAGTGCTTGTCTTAGCACTTAGTATTAGCCTAAGAACAAGGATTTTTGATTTAATGCTGTCTTTATTTAATGACAGGGACTGATTATTTGCTTGTTTTCTGTAATTATTTATGCCAGGAAAACATTCTCTTAATCTAATGTGACATCTTCAGTTGATGTTACTGTGTTTTAAATGATAACAAATCCCATACCCATAAAAGGCTCTAATAGGACCCATGAGTGCACCTTCAGCTCAATTTCTAGAACTTCGGGAACTTCAGAACTTTTTCTGGAAACTTTGCAGAGCCCTGTTACTGACATATGGATGTGCAGCCTTAGACTGGTGCTGCACACTGTGCACCGTGCTGAGCTGTGCAGGACATTGTGCACCCTGCAGCGTGGAGCTCCATGAATGAAGGGAGAACCCGTCGCTGTTTAGGGTGTCTGGAGAGGGACACTCTGCCTTGGAGATGTAGGACAATCCTCAGCAGGACCAGAGCCCGGTCCTCTTCAGCCCTTGGCGTTACTGCCTTCCCGAACAGGCTCTCTCCCTGCTCTGAGCCTGGATGCTGCCTCCAGCAATGAGCAGGAGCTCATTGCTTCCTATACGTTTCCTCATCTGCCCTTGTATAGGAGGGAAGCAAATGTGGAACATTTTGCTCCTTTTTTTGTCCTATTGCTCACACGAAGGAGTAATAGACAGATGATTCTTCCTCTATTGGATTAAGATTTATTGCAACTAAAAAGAGATAGAGATGGGGCTATATATCCCTGCGCAAGCAAATGAGGGCTGTCCGTTTTATCGTAAGAAAACATTCTTCTTGCTGTACAAGAAGAATGCCAAGAATTCAAGGTGAGAAGGGACCATTAGATCATCTATTATAACTTCTTGAGTTTATTAGGCCATTAGTCATCACCAATAGAAACTGAAGAGCTTCTTAGCGATAGAGTATCCTTCAAGCAGCATCTAGTTTGGATCAGAAGGACTTAAGAAATAGTGTCTGATGCCTCTTCAGTCTATTCCAGGTGATAGTATTATTTACAGACACATATTAAGCGCAGACACAATAAGCTTCATTCTGCAACCATTAATTTCTGTCAGTGCCACCCTGATATAGTAGACAAAGTGAATACTGGACCTTCAATTGTGAGGCATTCTCCTCCTGCTAGGACCCTAGACTTAAGGGTCACGTTAGGTCCTTTTGCCCAACGCAGTGGCAAGAAGTCTGCTCCGCTGCTTGTCTAAATTTCTTCATGATACTGTCCTCCATTTGGCAGACCTGTGTTGGTCTGTCATCTGCCCAATTTTAGCAGTTTTCATTTGTAGACCTATAGTAAAGGCCCAGTTCTGATTCTCACAAAATCCTATTAGACAAAAATCCTATTAGATCCTGGCTTCCCACTGATTTCCACTTTTTCTCCTTTAGCCAGTTCACTTTTCACATAACTATATGTATAACAGTGCTTTGTATTGTACTTGTATTTTTAAAAATGACTGTTGTAAATATCATAAATATTGCATGAATTACTTTTTATATCCTTGCTACAACTTTTTTATTCTGGTTCTGGTCTTGTGATTTTTGGGTTACTTTCACTAATAGAGGTGGAGCGTGGCCAGAATTCCCATTCTAAGTGTTAGTATTACTTTTCCTTCAGTGGTGAGAAAGTTCATGAGAGGAAGCTTATCATGGCTATCATAAGCAATTCAGAATTACAAACTGATTTAGTGCCTAGTGAATGTTAGTTCCCCAGTGGGAGCTGTGTCTGCCCATGCACCGTCAAGGTATCTTTGTGTAGCAGCAGGTTGCAGTGACATATAAAGTACAGCTTTTGCTTTGTTTTGAATCTCTCTGCAGGGAAAAGTTTTAAGGAACAGGTGGGCAATGATCTATACAAGTTGGTCTTTTAATGGCCTTAAAATTTACAGGAGTGAACATGAATAAATTATCATCACAGACCAAAATGCTACACTACACAGTGCTCCTTTCTGTGTGGGGAGAGGGAGTGGAATAGCAATATGAATTCTGAAATGGTAGAATTTTGGTGCTGATATAATACTGATATGATGAAGAGAATTCTATGGAATGAACAGGTCTTCAGGGACAGTTTAGTAATGTTTCATTTGTAAATGGTATACCAATGTCAGGGTATATATACATGTGCCAGTATATACCATATTTATGGTATATATGCCAGTGGCAATATAGGTATTGCAAACCTGAGTATTATACACTAGATCAGTTGTAGATATATCAGAAGAAATTTACACCAAAACTATTGACTTTTTGGACTCTAAAATCTGAAAGAATTGATTAGTCATCAAACTGTGTGTTGAACATTTATTAATACTTTTAAAGTACTTGTCATGAGGACCTTAATATGAGACCAGCTGCCCCTTACTATACTGTCTGCCTACCAGCTGTGTAGCACTGCCAGCTGTTGGAGAAGGCAGACTGATTTCCTGAACCATTCACTCTGTCAACGGCATTCGGTGAATCTGGAACGATAAACTTTGCAAAATGGAAGCCTAGTAGTGTAAGATGACCTTGATCCAAAGCGCTGATTGAAATTCTCTTTAAATTTGGAGATACTCAAATACAGATACTTGCATTTAGCTAGAATAAGTGGAACTAAACTAAATTCTGTCCTACAGTGCTGGAAGTCAAGCCAAATTCTTTCCCACAGAGAGGCTTGGAAGGTGCAAAAATCAGTTTATAGCTTCCTGCAGCTATGTATGCCTTTTCAGGCTCATTTCTTGAGAGCTTTTTTTGTCCCAGAACAAAATGCATGATCACCAGGTGGACCCTAACCTCATCAGAGATGGAAAGGGACACGTAATGTGCAGCAGTGCTGGATGACAAGGCTCCAGTGTGTCCCCAGTATAACAAATTTCTGACAAGCACAATCACTGCCACTAAAAGGCAAGTAACACTTGTCGTCATTTGAACCCTAGGCACCTCACTGGGAATTCCAAGCACAATAATTCTTGGTCCCTGTCGGGGTATGCTGGAGTACTGACCTGTTGAACAGCAGACGGAACTACAAAAGAGCTGGTCGAATGGAGCTTATCAGAACTTAGCAATTTTTGTGCTGTGCTTGTTGTAAAATGTTCCCTCATGATACTAGTCACGTAAGGACTGATGGACCGACCTGCCCTCTCCTTTCATCGAAGGGAGGGTGCAGCTTTGCCCTGGCAGGTTACCATTGCCAGCTTTCTTTCACAGATCTGACTGTGTGCAAACTAGGTTGACAATGATATAGCTTAAGAGAAATGCAATATGTGCTGCAGATGCTTTTTTAATCAAAAAAGACAACTTCCCATTGTGAGATTTTCGTAGAGTCTCTTTATAAAGCTGCACATGAGTGAACACTATTGAATGTGTTTAATAGTGCCAGTTTTTCTGTGTGAACTTGCACAAAAAGACACTAAAATCTTCCCTATTAAAAGTGGTGAAAAAGTCTCCAGGAAACCATTTGCTGCTTCAGTAATAAACATTCATTATTAACGCTGCTTTGTGAACTAAGAACAAAGCTATTTTGCTGGTAGGGCAGGCCTGCTGTGTGTAGCTCTAAAGCACATCAGTGACACATGCTTGCAGCAAGTATTGATATTCAGCAAGAAAGTCTTTGCTAGTGTTTCATATTCACCCATGTCGTGAAGAGAAAAAATCATATTTTATATTACTTATTTGAAGACATAGAATGTGGTACTGAGCCTAGTAACAGTGTCACAAACAGTGTTTCATTGCCTGCCCAGTTCAGACCACCTTATAGCCCCAAGCAGGTTTGTTAAATATCCGTGTAGCAGCTCCAGTCATCTATTCAATAGCCAATATATAGGTGGCAAGGATGTCATGAACAGTTCAGAAAGCAAGCCTCTTATAAAGGACTTCATATATTTATATAGACTTTTCATACTACCTGGGTTCACCTGGGCTCACGTTAGCTCCTCTGGGCCATTCCTGTAGGTCTGAAAAGTGAATTCATTTGATCCTAAAGATCAGGAGCTGACAACATGTGCTCTTAGTCTCCACTAGCAGTTAGAGCTAAGTTCTTCCTTAATTTACCCAGAAAATGTTAGCAAAACAGCCCACTTATTGGCACTCATGGTGCAACAATATTGATGATATAATGGATAAATCAAGTAGATCTGTTACTTGGCTGTATTTATTTTCCAAATCAGATGAGTAATTTTGTGAGCAGGAGAATGTATGAAACCTGATTTCTTGTGGGTATGCGTTTGTGATGGGGTACAGGTTATGTGTCTGATTTAGGATCTAATAAAATGAGAAATGGGGCTACCTTCTTACTCCCAATGAGGACGTTAATGCTTGTTTCCTGGTCTGTCTCTGCTCATGAAACTATTGATATTGAGGCCGTGCTACTCTGTCAGATTTGCTCAGAACTGGTCAACAAATTTCTGAGAGGAAGGAAATGAACACAGACAGATATATTTTTATGGAAATAAGCAGTGTGAGCATTAGTTACCTGTAAAATCATTTGGTGTCAGGAGAATCTTTGCCTCTTCTTTGTCTCTTTCAGTTAAATAATTGTAGTGTTGGAGTGCAGGTCCCTGACCAGAGATCTTTTTTTTTTTTTTTTTTTTTTTCCAGAAAGGATGTCTTTTGGGTGCTACCCTTTCAATTAAACTGCTGAGCATTTCCCCAGCTCCATAGTGAAGCTGGGACTCTTCTCTGAAATGCAGCCTCTCCTCCTTCTGTTGCCTGAGATTCCCTATGTATCTCTCTCTATCTCTCCTTGAGCCTCACAGAGATACAGGCATATGAGCGCCCTTTAATCTACGCTGAGCAAAGCCACCTGTGTTTGATACAAGACGTACTTCCTTGTTCCTTGGGATCACAAAGTATAGAGGGGAATTAGGTAATTTCCTTCTGTGACTAATATTTCTTGATAAATATATCCCTCAAGTTATTTAGTTAATAAGGCCTGACCTGAGTTGGCTTCACAATCACTGAAATACATTGTGATAAACTTTATGAACCATATATCCAAAAAATACATATGGTCTCACTTGATTTTCTTTGTGGGTGTCTGTGTAGCATATGCGACCAAGATGAAAGATGGATTTTGGGTTGTGGTCTCTTGTCTGGGGGAACCTCTGTGGTGATCTCCTCATTATACTGTTTCACTGACCTGAAATACAGTTTCCTTCATCATGTTTGTGTCAAGGTTACCTACCTTTTTCTTAGAATTACTGTTGTCATCAGAAAATTATATGACAAACCAAGCACACAATAAGAGAGATGACAGAATTCAACTTTCTTGGAGAGAATTCTAGCAAATGTCAAGGGAATAGGCCACATGGAGGGAATATGGGAAAATTGTTAGAATATGCAGGGATGCAACAAGCAAGGCTAAGGCCAGTTTACAATGAAATCTGGCAAGTGATGTCAAGGACACCAAGAAGGGCTTCCTTAAATACATCAGTAGCAAAAGGAAGACTAGGGAAAATGTGGGGTGGTGATAAATGGGGCCAAGTCTAGTTGGAGGCCTGTGACATCCCCCAGGGGGTAGTACTGGGCCCAGTGCTGTTCCACTTGTTCATCAGTGACTTGGATGAGGGGACAGAGTGCGCCTTGAGCAAGTTTGGGAACGATACCAAACTAGGTGGAGTGGCCGACACTCCCGAGGGCTCTGCTGCCATTCAGAGGGACCTAGAGATGTTGGAGAGTTGGTCAAAGAGGAACCTCATGAGGTTCAACAAGGACAAGTGCAGGGTCCTGCGCCTGGGGAGGAATAGCCCCAAGCCCCAGTACAGATAAGGGATTCACCTGCTGGAAAGCAGCTTCATGGAGACGGATTTGGGAGTCCTGGTTGACAACAAGTTAACCATGAGGCAGCAGTGTGCCCTTGTGGCCAAGAAGGCCAATGGGATCCTGGCTGCATCATGAGGTGTTGCCAGCAGGTTGAAGGTGATCCTGCCCCTCTGCTCAGCTCTGGTGAGGCCGCACCTGGAGTGTTGGGTTCAGTTCTGGGCTCCCCAGTCTTTTTGCCTTTTTCCTTTAATTAAATTTTGAACAGAAGGATAGACTGGAAGGCAAGACCTGTTCCTGTCCCAGTTTAACTAAAGTATTCTGTTAGCAGTTGCCCTTAGGGTATTCAGCAACTAAAAAGGACTTTGAGCTATATTTTTCCAACTTTCTAAAGAAAAGTTCTAAAAATAGATGACATTCACCATCTTTCTGCCTCTTCCATTTCAAATGCATCAAAAGAGGTAAGAGTTCATATCTGCATCTGTTGACTTCAAAACAAAGTTTAATACAAGGCACAGATGATGTACAGAATTAAGAACTGGTTTCTCCTTGAAAGACTGTGTAGTTAGTCCACCGGTCCCTCTATCAACATGGATTAATTCTCTTCCCATCCTTTATTAAAACATTGATCGGTGTGGGGATGCTTGTTCCAAAGGAAAAAAAAAAAAAAAAAAAAGGAAAAGCAGGGCAGTCTCATTAGCTGGTCACAGTGAGACATCAGATAAATGTTTTCTACTCTCCATTATGCTGATTAAAGGAAAGTTGGTCTGGATGGAATTTTGGCATGAAATAATCTCTGTTTTGAGTATCCAGAGAGCTGAACAAATCTGTAACTGTGTGTAGGTGTTTGAGTGAAGCACGGTTTGCCTGACAGACTGTCTCTCTGGCATGCAGTGAGTTGCAAGTGGCTTTGCTTTTCACTTATCAGGAACCAAGGTGAACTTCTTGTTCAAAATGTCAAGGTCTTATTTTACCCTGGGATTAATCCTTGCTATTCTCACTGCCTTCTTTGGAGGCTTCCCTCCTTTGCACAGAAAGTACTCACTGTCTTCTAATCAGACTCTTCCATCCCTGTGGTCTCTGAACACCCTGAAGTCTATGTCTGAAGTAATGGAAAAGCACCCAGTGAGAGTATGATTGCTGTGCTTGGCAGATGATTCTGGTGGCTAAAGATTACAGTGCTTTGTCCTCACCAAAATTTGTTTGCAGTTGTTCTTCTGCTAGAATTTACCACCTCCTCTAGAAAAGCAGAAGGGAATTTGCAAACTTGCCTTGTCTGCCTCAGTACAAACTCCACCAGCTTAGTTTAAACTCTGGAAGGAGATATTTTGCATTAAGTTAAGCTGTGCTGCTTGCATGGCTTTAAGAGGCTGCAACCATTTGCTGATCAAGTGTATGCCTGTATTTAATCTGAGTGATGGTCAACAAGATGAGTTGTACCAATCACAACCTCTTTTAAGATGCTCTGAGTTTAAATCTAAGCAAGTTATCCCCCAAGCCCTCCTGAAACTGTATTTCTCCTGCAAGAAAACTTTAACTGGAACTTGATGTTCATCTATTCATCTTAAATATAACATCCCTTTACAGAATGCTGAAAATTGCTTGGATGTAGTTCAGGTGAGAGCAAAATATCATGTAGGAAACAGACTGAGAGCAGAAAGGAGGTCTTTGTGCTGCTGACAGTCTGTTTAAGTAGAAAAGGAATAATTGTAATCATTGAAAATATTTTTTGGTTTCATATCGCTAAACCAATTACTGGGCATTATTTTTGAGATGATGAGATTGCACCTCCTTTAAAATAATATTTTATAGTAAAGTTTAGCCTGACTGAATTTCTCTTATAATTAAGCCAAGAATTGTCAAAAATAGGAGTATGTAAGGAATGAATTTCAAAGTGCTGATCATCTAGCGCTTCCCTGGAAGAAAATGAAAACAGGCATTTGCTCAAAGTTTTGAAAAGCACTTACATGGGTTGATAGCAAGGATTACATCAATAGATCATGATTTTTAGAGTCTTGAAGTAATTGTCAAAGTCCTGTAAGAACAGGACACGACTCCTTGTCTCCACAGTGTCCATCTTTGCCCAGCAAACCAATAGCTCCTCAAAGATACTATCTGTATTAGAGCCTATATAATCCTAATAGCCCATGTAAATTTATGGATAAAGTCCAAAAGATAAAACCCTTCTGGATTCAGAATGTGGATGCATGTGTTGGAAGGAAATCAACACAATAACTTACTGCTGCCTGTTGTTTCTAACAGTCTTCCCACACAATGATTTAGTGGGAAGAGCTACCTAATCAGACAGTGTCATTATTAATGTGGCCAAACAGTGGAAAAGTGAGTAACCAATCCAAAAGGGTCTTTAGGAGCATCATTTATCATCTCAAGAAAATGACAGGAAAAGAGATGTAGAACTTCCCAGTAAACTAAGATGAACAAACATGTCACATGTTGGTATATGATACAGCACAAACCACAGGTGAAGGAGCAGTCATTCTCACCAGCGCTGAGAGTACTTGGAAGGAAAAACCAGGAAAGGTTAAAACTTTGCTAAAACTGCTAAACTTTGATTGTAACCATGTTCATCCAATATCCATTTATCAGGCAGGAAAAGGCCAAGAGTCTATGTCTGTGTTTTAAGGAAATACACAGGATTCAAAAATATTATTCCATGTTGGCTGGATACTGACTTTACTGAATATAATTTAAGTTGCATTGTCTATTTCTGGCACAAGATTTAAATCTCTCTCATTTGAAATCTTTGGAAAATAAAGATAGCTGGAAAAAGAAGCATTTCTGTTCCATAAAAAGAGAGAAATTCACTTTTTTGTTTCATTTTCTTTGGGAAAAAAAATTCAAAATAATTCTTTCTCAACAGGTGTTTTTAAGTCTCCCAGTCTTTCTGAGACATATCCAGAAGACCCAGTGGCTTGGGCAGGTGTGTGGAATGTGGGTTCTCCTGGATCTAGTAAGTGCTCAGCTTTTCTTTACTTTCCTTCAGTAAGAGCTGGGCTTTCTTCTCCCAAGGTGAGGGAAAGCTGAGATTAGTTAACCCTCACTGCCAGCTGGACACCACGTGTGGCAGAGTCCTTGGAGACTCTGCCTTGTGGGAGAAAGGAGACATCCTACCAAGGACCAGGCAACCCATTCCAACAGCAAGTAGTGTCAGTGGCACTGGCACTTTGCTGTGAAGCATTTCTGTTTTAAGTGGCACACTCCGCATGTGCAATTCTTTTCTGACTCGATGAAAATTACGCTGGAGCTTAATTTTTTCTCTCTCACTTCTGTAGCTTAGTAGGCCTGAATGATTAAGAATGGAAACTAAAAGTGGCACCAGAGAAGGTGTGTAGTCTACTTCCTTGGAGAAGGAATGTCATCTGGACACAATCCAGTTCCATTCAAAAGTCATCTGGACACGACCCTGGGCATTGCGCTCTAGATGGCTCTGCTTGAGCAGTGGGGAGTTGGACTTAGATCTTCACAGCTGACTTCCACAATCTCAGAAGGGAAGAAAAGAGTAAAAGTTTGAGAATGAGAAATTTCCATATTTCAGCTTTGAACAGAAACTGTAAATAATACAGAGTGCTGAGGAAACCCCTGAATTTTGCTTATTTTTAGTGTAATATTTTACTACATTGGGTAGGTAGTTATAGGGAAATTGGTAGAAAGTATTGGTTGAACAATCAAAAAAGTGACTGTTAGGGATATCTAATCATCTGGTGACAGGGCAATTGCACATAGGATGAAATTGGCACAGAAAGATAATGCAGAGAAAATGGAAAAAATAACCAGGTTTAAGGCACTAGATGAAGTCCTGGTTTGCGGCTGTTTGGATTTCTGTGTAACTATTATGTGTGTATGAGTTCAGAAGAGCTTGACATATAGAAAAATTATCATTTTATTCTTAGTGGGAGTTGAGAGATCAATTACATGCCAAGAAGATGTTTAATTCTGATTGAAAATACACTAGCAAAATGTTTCTTATAACTTGACATGGTCCTGCATAGTGTTGAAAGCAAAGGGGTCTATTTTAATACAGCTTGCCAAGGTTGTTTGTATCAAAAGTAATTGCTTTAGTTGTGCTATTGAGGAGGCATTTACAGAACCAGCTGCTTGAAGTATATTCTAACTTTAAGTGAGAAGTATGGTGATGCTTTCAGACCCAGGATCTGTCATCTATGAAGGTCAACAGAAGTTGTAGTGTTAGCTATTTTCAGGACTGGGTCTTTATGCATTAAAATCAAGCACAGACGGCATTTTTCCTTAAATCCTGCCTCAGGGCAGGTATTTGTGCTTATACCATACTTAAAGATTCTTACAGCGGTATGTTTCTGTGAAAATTTACCATTCCTACAGGAATGGATTGAATGAAGGATAAAAGAAGCAGGCTGAGTCGCATCCTGTCATAGAATGTCCTGTCCTAAAACTTGCAGGAAAAGGAGAGAGAGGGAATAAAAAAAAAAAAGGAGAGAGAGAGAACAGAAATGATTGTCATAGGGGACATATTAAAATGTTCAAATACAATCACTCCTGGAGTAAACACGGTAAATAAATGATGACTTGATGACTTGTGGCCAATATTCTATTTAGTCTAGGGTGAAATCTAAGCAATTGCAAAGTAATTCTAATCCTAATTCTAATGCACCTACAATCAAATCTAGCCTTTTTTATATTTTTGTAACCATACAGGTTTTCAGTACACAGTAAAGCTTCTCAAACTAAAATCTTCTACTTGCTTATCCTCTGCAAGGCTAAAAGCGTGTTGGGCAGGATCCTAGGTGTCTAATTTATTTTTTGGATCATTAGTAGAGAGGCTGACAAAGTAGATGCATTACACTCTTTCTGAAGCATCAGCCAGGTCTCACATAATCCGCAGCAGCCCTGCGTTACCTGACCTACATACTCAGGCAGTTCTGCACCATGTGAATGCTCAACACCTTTGTTTTATGTGATGCTGTTTTCTTCAAAACTCAAATGACCTGAAAATTGTATTGCCCTTTTGCATGGGAAGGTTTTAAAAAGTACTGAGGAGCTGTATTACTAAGCATTAATATTATGATTGTTAAAATAGTAGAAATAAATTCTTACAGTCCAGAGCAGAACTGGAGCATTGCAGCAGCCAGAGGAAATTTCCACTGGTCTTGGATGATTGTGTAGGACGGGAAATGTATCAAGAGAAATAAAACCAATACTACCTCCTTCTTAGTTATTGGTTCCTGATCAGTACTGGGAATAAATAGTTCAATACCATATAGCAGAGCTTATATCCTGAGAAGTCGAAGTGTTCTTTACATAATCCATGCTTGTTCTTTTCTGCATTTTTCCTTGTTCTTTAAAAATAAATCAAAGTGAAAAGAACATGGCCTAAAGTGCTGCATTGTGTTTCCACTGTGTTTCCACTGTGTAACAACCCAGCAATAATAAAATTAAATTTAAAGGCTTTGTCCTTTGTTGAAATAGTTATTGCATATAATTGCAAGAAAAGAGAATGCCCAACTGCCATGTTTTAATTCCTAGAGAATGATTTTTTTTTATTTCCAATAGTTTTTGTGACTGATCTGCTTGCAGATACGAGTTTTTATAGCTGAGGATCAGCAGATGTACAAGGTTCTTGTAGCTGAAGTCTCTTGCCTGAAATAGGAACTGTGTCAGGATCAAATAGACCCTAAAATTTAGAGAAAGCTGTTGAAATGTATATTCCCCACTGACCCTTTCCACAGAATAATTTGTCCAGCTGAGCTCAGTAGGGTTAATTGTCACTAATCTCTCATTTTAGGGTAGGTAGGTTTGATTGATAGTTCCCCGATAATTAAATACCTAGCAATTCTTTCCTGACCACCTACTGAATAGAGTTTTTTCATTTTCCTTTTTCTCCATGATGACACTACAGAAAACATAACTCCAAAGCAAGACAAAAAGACAAAAACTTAAGTGAGACTCAAGTCAGTTGAGTATTCCTGTCTCAGCCAAATTACTCTGTAATGCCAGATATACTTCTAAACTAAACCCATATCTTCTTGTGTTATAACACTAATGGAAGTTGTCCCAGATTATATAATTTGCAAAGTATCCAGGAGAGCCAATTTCTCTTCCTGCCTTTTTTGGCAGGCGGGGAGCACAGGGGCTATGCAGACTTCATGCTCCTGTACAGTACATGACTGTAAGAATCCTTGCTCATGTCCTCATGGGCTGAGAGATAACTCAGCATATGTAAGTATATCACAGCGTATATGCTCATCTGTCTGCAGCAACAGAAACAGCACACATCCCAAGGGAAGCAAATACTGAATGTATTAAAGAAGAATTCAGCCCAGCTTGTAGCCCTGGGAGGCTGTCAGAGTCTGGAAATGACCTGCATAGAATTTCCATCCAATGCACCCTGTTATGATTGTTTTACATACCGCAGAGATGAATGGAGTTTGATGGATCATTGCAGCTTGTGTCAGGCAAATAATGGCCAAAGGGGTGAAATCTACTCTGGGTAAGAGCTTTTGGGCTGATTTTCATTAGTGATTTCAAATCAGCCAATACTTTTCTGTTTTGTTAAATATAAATACAATAGCAATGAACTTCCAAACCTTTCTCTTGAAAAGTCTATTATGTATTGCGCTTATAAATAAAAATAGGATTTTCCTTTCTTTTAAATAAGAGCTGTTATTCTCCTGCTGCTTTTATACTCTTTATTGAGAAACACTAGCCTCAGAAATTATGCACTAACTCAGAGAAGGCTGTGATGTAGCCATAGCATATAATCGTGTGCACTGCTTAAGATTCCTGTAAAGTAGTACTGCGTTGCTTGAAAAATCGATGTGAAAGTTGATTTCAAGTAAAAGCAAAAGAGGCACCTGCAATGCCATGCCATTATCTGGAAAGGATGTGGAGGACTAATCATGCTCACGGGACATGAAATTTAGTTAAAACTATTTGAGAGCGCATTATGATCTAACCCAGTTTGTTACCTTCTATGATTTGTTCTGCTTGTACCATCAGGAAACCTGATTCTGTTGAAATCAACAGGAGTTGGCAATTAATGTGGATTAGAGTCAGAGTTCCCACCAGTGGTGCAAAGCGGCAGGCAGCACATTGAATCTTTTTTGGTTCCAGTTTTCCTTAAGTTTTGAACTCTTATGTTTGATCAAGAGATATTTCTGTAGGTCCTGCTATATTTCATCTGCTTTACATTTCTCTTTATAAAATCTAAATTGGCTTTAAATCTGTTCTTGGTGTGGTTTTCAATTGAACAAGCAAATGCTTCATCCCCTATGTGGTCTATTTTCCTCTGGAAAGTCCCAGTCTGCAGGGTTTTCCCTGACCTACTATGATGTTTTTCTAGTAAGAGCCCAGCAAGTATAATAAAGGAACCCAGAAGATTTCTTAAACTCTTGAAATTGGAGATATCATGGTTCTTTAACCTAGGTCTTCTCTGGCCGTAACTTGAATTGTCAAAGCACAGTGCAAACTATATTTGCCTGGCTCATTTTAACGCAATGTAACTTGTTTTTTATCTGCTCGAAATATGACACACACGCGTGCCTGTTAGCCAAAGTCATGCTTGTCTTAGTCAGTTTGATGACAAATTCTGTCGCAGCTGTATTGTAACGAGCTGTCAAAGTTCTGGTAAAAACGAGGTGCTAAAGCAAAAAAGCAATGAAGAGATGACTGACTGCTATCAGTTTCTGGCATAGTATTTGGCCCTTTGTCTCACAAGAGAGGATTAAAGGCTGTTTGGTAATGAGATACTGATGAGCTTAAGAAGAAAACAGAGTAAATACTGCTGGCAGCTGATCAATAGTACTGACTGGAAGGTACTAAATGAGCTGTATAGAGTTGGGGATAATTGCCACATCATCATATCCTGATTTATCTTTGCAGTTTAAAGAGATACCTTGCTTTGACATGCAATGAGATCATTTTTGACCCAACTTTCTATCGATGATGTAGGAAAACTGACAGATTTTATCACCATTTGGAAAAAGCCATAGTAGAAACACGTTTGAAAGGTAAAATGTACCATATGTTCAGTACGAAGAGGACAAGAGAGTGCTTCACTTTCCCAACCGTTCTCTTGGTAAGGACAAAAGTTTGCAGGAAGATTTGCAAACATTACAGTTCCTTTAGTTGGGGATCTGTTGCAGGGAATCCCACCACCTATGGAAAATACACTCTACTGTAGTCTTTTCAG
This sequence comes from Crypturellus undulatus, assembly GCA_013389825.1. Lineage (NCBI taxonomy): Eukaryota > Metazoa > Chordata > Aves > Tinamiformes > Tinamidae > Crypturellus > Crypturellus undulatus. The sequence continues at coordinate 56,668 of VWPW01014682.1, forward strand.
ATGCTACATGCCTCCAAACTGGGTTTTACGAACCAGTTACGGGAAAGTCACTTGCTGGATTTACGGTGAATACCCAATTTACTATGAATTGGGATAACTGCTACATGGATTGCTTATATGGTAAAATCAAATAGAAAGAAAACAAATAAGGACTCTTTCTGTTTGCTCAGCAGGACGTCTGTTTGTTATGGCTGTGCTCCTTAATGGAAAGCTACAATTACAGCCATTTTCCGTAAGTGTTTTACATAAAGCCCTCATGATGACTTTGTAAGCTTGCACAACGTGTTTGCCAATAAACAGCATGAACAAATGCAACTATAATATGATTTTTTCCAGGGAGCAGTATTTAAATTATTGATTGGAGAGTTAGTTGTGAGTTAAAAGGCAAAGGCAGCGAACAGCAGATCAGATTTAAACATAAGACTAACCCTATCAAGGAACTTGCTTCCATATCCATTTAGATTAGTGTACTTCAATATTTTTGAATATTGAAAAATAGCTGATTTATACTTGGTATTGTGAGAAGTATTTCTTGTGTTTATTTTCCTTCATGCTAGAGCCATGGAAAGGCTTCTTTTTATTTCAAATCAAGGTTATCCACTATTTCTTCAGTATTCCAGTACAGTTGTATCCAAATGACTACCCCAGTGCTAATGCTTTTACAGACATGCTGACTGAAGGCTGGGTAGACGTTGCTGCAGCATCAGGACTGAAATCACATATTTACCAAAGTTCACCTACCAATTATGGTTACAAAACAACTGGTTGCCCTGTATTTATTTTTATAAGTCTTTACATATAAAAATAATCTCTGTTTTGCATATCTGCTAGGATAGACACAAGTGACCACTTCGGTTCTTCCCACAGACATTTCCTCTCTTTTTGTACTCATACTGTAGATTCTGTGTTTTCTTAAAGGAAGAGTAGTGATAGAGCTTGTGGGATGGAGAGCTAAGCAGCAAGCGTATAGCACTGACAGAAAAAGTAATTTTCATTCTATAGCTGCTGGAAGCACATCAGGAGCACAAGTGGGCTGAGATAGATACTAAGAGAAAAATGAGAGACAGAGGCCTGGAAATTCACCCTTTTGAGTTTTCACAGTGGAGTCCCAATCTCAGCCAAAAACTCTTTGCCAAAGGCTAACTGTTATGAATGCCTGAATCTTTCCAGAATTATAGACCTTTGGCAACCGATTGTCTTTCTCTTCTGTTCAGATAGTACCATTCCCCTGTAGTTCCTACTTCATCTAGACTTTCCTTTGTCCTAGTATTTATGGGAGTGCCGAAGGGCCTGGGATGAAATTCAGGCTAGAAGAATCAGGAAGCAGTTGTGACCACGGGACCTCTGAGGCTGCAGAGCAACAGCTCCATAACGAAGCGGGAATGCCCATCACACAAATGAGATAAGCTGGGAAGGACCAGAACACTAGAAATAAGGGCAGGGAAAAAATGACACAGAGCATAATTCTGTACAGCCAGCAGGGTAGACTGAGTGAGTGACAGCAAAGATTGTAACTTCGGATTTTGTTTTCTTTCCCAAATTAGAAGCGGGGGTGCTGGTAGACCATCAGCAGAGGATGCTGCTTCTCAGCAAGTCAGCTGGGAACTTTGGTCTCTCCCTGCTGCCTCTTTCAGGTTGATGTGGCTCCCATCTGAGTTCTATGTGCTCAGGCGAACACAGGAAATCTCATCTCACACAGGTGCTGACAGTTTGCTTCTCCCATTCACTTATTATTTATAAGGCCTGCACAGTGCCAAGGAATTATCAGGAGCTTGGGTGTTGCTTGTTGCCATGCTCCCTGCTCCACGCTTTCCCTCTAATCAGCTCCAACATCAACGCACAGTCACTTTCTATCCACACAGAGCGTTCAAATGGGCTATAATGTGAGGCGACGTATCTGCAGTTGCAGCTCTAGTTCAGTTCGTTGTTTTGTTTGTGATGCTGCAATTGTTCGTTTGTTCTTAGGGGATGCTCAGGAGTAATAAAAGGGAATTCTTTATGTCTTCTTTACTAAAGGGATTATTAACTGGGTAGTCTCTCATAGCATTCTTCCTCAGTTTATTTGAGCATGCAACACCCAGCAGTGTTTCTCTGATTGATAATTTTTGAATGAGCCTGGCGGAGGAGCGAAAAGTAGTCTCTAAAGAAAACACTTTAATGATCTGAAGAACTGCCGGCAAATATATTTCGAGGGAACAATATATTGATTACAGACAGCTTCAAAACTCTTAGAAAAAAAAAAGTGATGTTTAGTGTGATAGACTCCATTTTAGTTGTCAGACGTGGGATTGAACTAGGGACATCAAGAGCTGAAAAGCAATTATTATGGCTATTTTTGCTAAAAGGCTATTGTTTAGTAGTGGGAAATGTACTATTTCACATTCTCTGTGGTCCAGGTGTGGAATGAACATCGTAAAAAAAAATCCATGGTTAAGATAAAATAATGTTTTATACATAGGAGAAAAAAGGTTATTTGCTTGCTTTACTTCAATGGTGCCCAAACATTTTTTTTTTATTTTATTCAAGGACTTTCAAGACTTGCCCTTCCTAAGAGAGAACTGCACAGTGACACCTCTTTCTAAAGGAGGCGTAAGAAGTGCCTTTGCCCAGTTTTGGCCATTTTCTTAGGTGAAAGTTTTAACTTACCCCAAGCAAAGGAGCTTTTCTAATTCTTGGGCAAGTGCTCAAGCTGTTGCCACTGCATTTTTAAAAAATAAGTGAGCCAGTGATGGGTAATGTAGATGGTGAAGTTCAGGGGGAGGCCTCGCAGCTGCGAGCCACAGTTGTGCGGAAGTCCCCAGATCCGCAGGCAGCACAAGCACCAGCCGCCTCGGCGCTTCCTCGTGGCTCGGTTTGCTGTTCCTGTCCCTCCCTGCAGCCGTCCTGTTCCCAGGTGCAATCCTGGCCCTGCATGCGCCAGACGGGCCTTTCACCAGACGGGCCTTTCCCAAGGAACCTGATAGCTCCCTCCTGAAGATGCAAACCTGAGACTCTGGTCGTGTGCAGTGTTCCCACTGGAGGAACTGAGCTAGTGCTTATAATTCTTGAAAGAGAAGATTTGCCAAAAAGTGACCGGAGGGAGATACAAATCCATGTGGGATCTACAGAAGCTTGTTGCCATGGGTTGTCCCCAGCGTCTGTTATGACGTTATCTGTGTCCTGCTGACTGCACTATAGACCAGGATTGATCTTTACAGAAGTGCCACCTGACTAGCCCACCAATCCTTTCAACCAGATTTCACATTTTCATTTAGTTGCCAATTATATGTTCTCATTTAGATCATTATTAATAACCTTAGAAGCTGAATCAAAATGGGGAGTCTCGTGCAAGGACACTATTTCCCTAATTATATTAATGGCCCAATGACATTAACACATGTTGAATAATTAGTGGTTGGTTTCTGACACAAATATTAATCTTTCTTTACTATGGTTGCAGAGTACATTTGAAAGATCTTTTACACCAGCTACTTCAAGCATTATTATACAGTTTGCTGTTCTAATTTAATTTTCATTTTCTGTTTGAAACAGTATGTTTTTCATAAACCTCCAGAGCTAATGAGCTCATTGGAGACTGAATTCTCCATTAAATCTGTCCCTCTTATGTCCAGAGGGTAGGTCTGACAGAATAAAACAGCAAATGTTGATCTTATTGAATATTTGTTCTGTGGGAGCATCTAGAAAAGATGTTCTCAATTTTGAGATCACAATACCAGAAATGTAAGAGATGTCCTGATACCACGCTATGCTTTAGGGCAAAGTAGTCCTCTCCACACTGCAAGGTTTTCAAGTAATTTGAGATTACAGTGGTAGACTAATGTAGGAGCTGCTGGGAATGATCTTGTGTATTTGCCTTGTATTTCTCCCTGGATGCCCACAACTGGCAGTGTTGCAGATAGCGTGTTAGGCTCAGTGGACCTGTGGACAAATCTGAAATGGCTGTTCTTACATTCTTTTCTTCTGGGCAATTATTTTTTGCTGTATGGTCAATCACTCACATTACTTACAAAATTCCTTTGGCCTTTAAATCTTCGAGTCCTGCAGTGCTGACGCACATGTCATCTTTAGTGAAGAGAGCAATTCTATCAACTGTCATGTTACTGCTTGGATGAGTTAAACTTCTGTTTATGAATGAGAGATCATCTGTAGAAGGTGAGGAAGAGCTGAAGTTAGGTAAGGAGGATGTCAGACGGACGGTCATCAGGAAATGACAGTTTGCAATGTGAGACAGATAAAAATGTCAATTAATAATCCAAATGTAAATGAAATTTTTTACCTCATGAAGGGTTCATGGAGTAAGGAGAAGGTGGATTCCAGCAACTCAGAGTTTGCCCGTATGGAAGCAGAAGTTGGTAAAGGAAAACCAGGCACAGAGATCATAATCAAGGGATGTGAACATATAAAGACCGAACTTCTTCAGATAGAAATCAGTCTTTGAACTGTGAAAGCAGGAAGAAAATAAAGGACATCTTCAGATATATTTAATATCTCTTTCAAAGTATAATATAGGTAGTGGTCTGACACAGCAAAGGTACTTATGTAGGAGAGTTTTTAAGGAGATAAAGATCCAAGATTTTGTACAGTGAAGTTAGCTTTATGGTTGGAAAGATTAGTGGTAGAAATGAGGCATAAAATTTAGGGCTAAGGAAGATGGTGATTCATTTAAACTGTGTGACTCAGGCATTAGTGACTGACAGATTAAAGGCTTCACTCCATCCCCTTTCAAGCTGGCAAAGTTGCTGAAGCTCCTGTCTTCCTTCAGGGCAACATCAGGGCAACACGAAGATGGAGCGGAGTTTGGTGTAAGGTCTGGCCCTGCGGGCGCAGCTGACCCTGCCCGCCGGCCTGTGCCTTGGGCCTCTGGTCAGGCACTAACAGTGGCAGCAGAAAGGCCCTTCGTGCACTTACTGTGACCCCCACGCTCAGGATAATGCCCTGTAGGGCTTATTGCCCATCTGCCTGTGGCTGGGGTTTGAACATCGCCTCGGATGTGGGAGACTCATTCATTTCATTCTCACTCTTTCTGATTTTAAATTCTGGTTTCCTGATTTACGTAACCTCTGTGCCCTGTCGTTGAATATGTTGCTTTGTTTGGTCTGCCTGGACACAAGTCTTAACATGGCAGTAGCAAATACACATGCTTTTCATGCCTTTTAACATAGGCATAACTCTATGACTGTTACTGTTTCACAAGAACTGCTTAGATTTTAAGCATGGCAAGCGCAAGTGAAAGGAGACCTGAGGGTAGAAGGACGCCTTAACTGTATAATATTCCTATCACACTTCGATTTAAGGGTCCCCTTCAGGACCTTATCTCACAACCTTATAATGGTTTTCTTTCATGAACTCTGTTGCTACTTGTTCTCTGATCAGAATGTCAGCTCCCATACGGGATCACGGCACTGTCACCTAGCGGGTGTCCTTAGGCTCTTTGGTTCTCTTCTATTTAACATCATTTCCATGTTCATTTATCCGCCTTCTTTTTCCTTTTTTTTCCATTTTAGAGTAGTCCTGAATGCTTGTTTGCTTTAAATTCATGTAGTCTTTAAATGGGAATGAATTAGTTTGGCTTTTCTGACGTTGTGCCTGTTCATTCAGGAAAATCATTTGTTTCCCTCCTTAGGTGACTCCAGCTTTGTTCACCTGAGTAATTCATTTAATGTTAAGAAAAGCCAAGCTGGAGGATGCCTTCAGACTGAATGGTTATCCTCTTGGTTACTACAAGTCTAATTGGCCTTTTTATGTTGCTTTATAGAGAATGGAAGGGATTATTCCATTTGATTAGCAAGCCTGGTTCTGCTCCAGCACCACAGAGACCATCTTCATTTTTCCTAAGGGGATCAAGAAGGGGCAAAGAAAGGAGACGAAAGAGACAAGGAGAAATTAAACGTTCAACATTCACATGGGATTCTCCTGCCTCTGTTCAATTCATTGTTGAATTAGATTTTTTCTATAACCAGTGGCAGTTAAAGCCAGTGAGTCGCTGCATGCCTTGATGTTCAGTAGGGTATGGTAATTCAGCTATAGTTCACTTCGGTGGTAAGAGGAAAAGAGAAAGAGATGAGAAAACACAGCAGTACTTTGCTGCCTCTGGCACAGGAAGGCTAGAAAACAAGGGGATGCGATTCCTTTGGAACTAGAAGTTAGGAAAGTTTTTCAGCAACTCTTCTAAGTGAAATGTCATGAAATGATAACACATGTGGCAAGTAAAGGGAAAAGCCCAGCAGGGAAATGATATAAAAGAGGAGTGAAGAGAGCCTGATTTTTAAAGTAGCTCTTCAGCTTGTAAAATATGAACCCACCATAGATTGTCCTATTTATTTTATTTTGTTTTCTTTTGTTTTGCTTGTGCATTGCCTAATATCAACAGGTGTCTAACAGCTCAGTCAAAGGAAAAAATTCTAAAATCAGTATATTCTGTAGGATTGCAAGCTCTGGGCATTTTGGATGCAGATAGTCTCAGAATTAAATCAGAAGAAGGTTTTACATTAAGTTACAGGGAAATGATAAGATAAAAGAGAAATATTTCCGAAAGCTTTGGAAGTGCTTAACACTTGACAGTCATATTTTTTTTTCTGCATGCTATTTACTTCTGAATTACTCCTCTGCTGATTTCACACCATAGTAAGATAGTTGTATTAACATTACTGGAAATTCCACTGAAAGTTTTGGACATATGAACTTAAAATTTGCCTTCTGCAGGCATCTGAGCTATCAAGTCTTATTTCATGTACCACATCAGGAGAGTGAAAGCTAGGGTTGTCCTGTGTCCGTTTAGAGAAGTCCGAGCTGATAGCCCCTACCATCACACAGCTGAAACCCAACATGGTTCAAAGAAGTTTATTTTTTTTTAGTTGGTGTTTTTACATGCTACATTAGGTAAAAAGTAGACAAGTAGATCTTTGCCATTGCCAAATATGTAGTTCATGTAGCTTTTGCCACTTCTTGGATCTTGTAACAGGGACAGAAAAGCAGAGCTTTTCTCTTAAGATCAAATTGAGTTGTCATTTTTGCAGGCATTTTTAGAAAGACAAGATGGTAAGTTCTCCATCATGGTGCTTTCAGTGTGGAATGCAAATCAAAATTCATGGCCTTCTGTGGCAGGACAGGGTGACCTGACAAACGACTTAGTTGGTATTCAATTTGTAGGAAGGTACAGATGAAAAAAAAAGGGGGAGGGGGAACAGGGAGGACGGGGAGGACATAACGAAGAAAGAGAAAATAAGAAAATCCTATATCTAGTAGAAAATTCAGTTAATATATTTCCATCTGAATCCTCAAGGCCTCCAAAATGACCTCTATGTTGGGAAAAATGGTCTACTGATGCTATTGTAATAGTTATGTTAAATATAATGGTACCCAAATAGCAAATTTTCAACAGGCCATGTGATGAAGTGTTGTAAGGTTCTCTGAATGCAATTTGTAAACTGTAAGGGAAAGAAATGAGACACCTGCCACAGTTTGACCACCACCTTCTGAACCGATGTATTCATGCAGCTCACCTCTGGGTTGGACTGCAGGTGTTTATGTTCCCTCAGCAAAATACCCATATTCAACTGGGGAATCTTCCTGTGCTTCCTCTACCCTCTCACTGATGAACTGGCTGCCCTGTGCACCGCTAAGACAGTAGCAAAATGTGGCTGTGAGGTGGGCACAACAGGTAAGAGAACAGAAGTGCAGCTAGTCTATAGTTAAAGGAGAGACAGAGATAAAGATAGTTGGGTCTTCTTTTTCTTAGGCAGACCATGAGAATTGCTTTATGCTTTATTCACTCTTCACACTGATCAAAGTAACTAGGCAGCTCTTCTGCATGGAGGCAGGTAAATTAGTAACAATGATGTCGAGTGAAAAAGTAGATGGAGACATAAACTCCTGAGAGCTTAACAGATTCCCCCCCCACAAAAGGACATTTGCCCTTCTTTTAAATATTTGAAAATGCCTCTACAGTTCTGTTCAGTCAGTTTACATAATCAAGTAAAACTAGTTTTGGTGCTACTGGCAGATACTCCCCAGTGAACTGATCAACAGTGATGTAGCTGTTAGGATGAAATACAAACTGAAATGAAAGCAGGTTTTTATTATTTCAATCTTTGCTTTATAAGTATCTCAAGCATCTCAGTTCCTTTGTTTTAATAATTACAAAGTTAATTATTATTGGGTCTTTTTTTTTTTTTTGAAAGAGCAAAATGGGTGCTCAAAAGAGCATTCTTTGTCCACCAGTGCGCCTGTTTATGCTGGGAGGGAATTGATGCTCTATGATATGATGTGCTGCCAAACATGAATGAAAACATGAATGATTAGCAGTACTGCTGAAGACTTAATGTATTAAAGCAGATGTCCATCCCTGATCTTTGCATCTTTTCATTCACCCTTGCCTTTTCCATTGTGAGATCTTTGTATTTTCTCCAAGGAGAGAAATTAAGAAAATTCCTTTTCAGGCTGAGGGAAGAGCAGGTAGTTTTTATACTGCTGGTTGCTCTGACATATATGGAAGCATTTGAGCATAGCTAGTAAGAGTGCACATGGAGAAGCTGTAGAAGAGATTGAGCTTCAGTTTCCCACGTGCCAGGACTCAAATCATCCATGGCCTTCCCATCAAGGAATAAAAAATGAAGTGCATGAAAAATGCATGAAAAATCACTGCATTCCAGGTGCCTTCCCACTGATTGTGCCTTGCTGTAGCAAGTGATTGCCTGCTGTCTCAGTGATCTCCCCCTCCTTTTGAGCGAGAAATGTGGTGAGCTGGCAACACTATCTTTGTGTCCAGAAGACTTTCCACCATCTGAACATTTCTGTATTATCTGCATTCTGCACTAATGAAATGTATCTCTCTCTTGCTTTCTTAACTGAAGCAAGCCACCAGTATTTTGGCCTCTTCATTCTCAGGCTTGTCACCCTGACAGGTGCTTGTTAGCAGAGGGATCAGACTTATGCTGTTTTCTGCCCTAAGTGATATGGCAGTCATCGAGATCTCTATGATACTGTTTAGAAATCAGTGTTCTCTGCTCATCGACAGGTGAAAAGACTGTGAATGACACTAGATCTATCTTCCCTAATACCAGAAAAGCTTGGGCCAGGTATCTCAAAGGTGCTTGGTAGTTCTCCTGTTCATGAAGGTTTACATGCCCTGGAGCTCTGAAAGGGAGTTGTTTAGAAAACAGCAGCAAAATTGTGTCTCTTTGTCGGAAAGGCATTGTATGCTATCAAAACTCATCCTTGACTAAATTTATTGGGAACTGCACATCCATAGGCTAGAACTCCCTGGATGAGGCATGCAGGCAGGAGGCACTTTTTTTTGTGGAGAAAATATTGGGTATTTTCTTATGATTCCAAAATTCTACCTATTGTGACAAAAGGGCAGAAAACTCCAAAAGGCAATGAAGGTCATCCAAGAAAAGGAAACATCACACCTCTGTAGGTTCTGCCTTGATTTCAAACTGTTTTTTTTAATGATGAAGGAGAAGAGATGAGTTGCTCAGTTGCACGCACTACAGAACACTTTGGTTCATGCACCCATTTCTCTTTTAACACCTAAGAAATATTCCAGGTTCAGTTCTGGAGTACACTATTGAGAATTGTTTGGTACAAGGTCACTTCTCAGATTGTCTCTGCATTTGTAGGGCATTATGCTGGGGGTGGAAGGGGATTGTTCTCAGATACGTAGAAGCAGGGGTTTGTCCATCCCCCCTGCTCAGCACAGTCGAACCCAAAGCACCCCTCAGGATAGTACATCCAGCTGTGTGACAGTATTTGCAGAACTGGGGTCTTCTGACTTCCTTCTCCCTTCGTACAGATGTTCTTTTCCCTAAATTGGTGTCACCTTTCACATTTATTTTTCCCAGCCAGCTGCTCCCCTACTGCTGGTTCAGGTTAAGTGGCAATGTGGGAGGCTGACAGCCTGTTAGCATTTAAGTGAGCATTGCTTTTCCTCCTGCCTCTGAAATCCTGCTTCTAATGTGCTTCTGCCTGAGGAATTTGTCTTCTCCTTTTAGTTGCAGGAAGAAATGGATATTTTTACAGACGACATGGAAACCAGAAGCTCAGCCTGTATTTCTGAAGGTAGCCTGCTGATCTCATGGGATCTCATTTCAGCCCTGTAACTGGTAGGTCTTTTTTTTTTTCCCCCTCAGCATCCTTGGAAAGGTGGCCATGAGGAAAGGGCTGTGTAGAAGCAAGGAGCTACTCGAGCTCTCTGGTAGTGCGGTGTGAGGTGCAGAGGTGTGGAATGATCAGTTTTGTGTGTTTGGTGCTGATGCTTCTCCCTTGGCTTTAAGCAGTGATTGCCTTTTATTAATGAGCTACCAGAGAGTCCTATTTTCAGACATCTCTCCCTTGCTCTCCCCTTGGCACAGTTGGGTTTTATATGGATGCTGTTGCGTCCTGCTCCCCTGTAGCAACGTTTTTGCTGTGAAATCAGACTAGCCAGACACAGACATGCCCAGAGAGGGCTCGTGGGACTGGGTCCCCTTGGCAAGGTAGGCATTTATCCTGCCACTTGGGGCTAGTTCACAGTCTGGATCTGAGGCTCTGAATCCTCATTTTGCCACGGGGTTTCCGGGACTTCAGCCAGAGCTGCTGAACTGGTGCAATTCATTAGCTGCATAGTGGCAACATTTATTAGGGTTGTAATATCAGTGGTGTCTGCATTGTGAACTTGGCTGTCTACCTGCTTGTTTGGGTGCTTAAATCTCTTTGAAAGCTGACCTTACAGCCTCATATGTTTTCAGTGGGATTGAAATTCCAACTCCATTTGCTTTGAAAATTTCAGTGATAGTCGTACAGATGATTTACCCAAATCCATCCATCCGTCTGACCCTCTGTTATCCTTGTTAAATTATCAGTTGACCTGCGAGGGAGGGATTCTGTTCCAGACAGCTGTCTTTGATATAGAACAGCTGGAAAATTAATGATGCAGGTACCTGTGAGCAACATTAATAATTATATACCTGTAAATGAGCTAAAATTATAATAATAAAGCTCCTAAAATTTTAATAATAAACCCTAAGGGTTTTTTTCCAACTGTATTTTGAGGAATGAGTGGAAGCTGGAGACGCATAAAAGGTTTGGTTAGTCAACGTTAGCAGTCTTTGGGAATTATCCAAGGACTTATCAGGTAAATAAAAAGTTAGGCCTTTGTGCTACGGCTAGTACTGCTAATGCTGCTTATTACATGGATAAACACAGGGTAAAGACTTTAAATTGTTCTAAATGCAGTCCCAACTGCTTCATTAATTCTTCAGGGATCCATGAGATACGTTAGAAAAGCACGCTAAGAGTTTTGTTTGTTTGTTTCTTTCTTTCTTTTTAAATCTTTGTAGTGGAAAATATAAGGAGTTTGTGGGAAAGAAAGAACAGCCATCAGCTTTCTTCTTTTGGCAGGCTCCCCAGAGGAAAGAGACATATTTGCTGTGCAGGCTCTGAGAGCAATTAAAAGGATCCCAAGGACCAAAATGATAGCTTGACTAATTAAGACACCATCATTAAATCAGGAAATATCCTGACTTGCTGTGGCTCAGAATCTGGCCCAGCGAGTTGTCCTGCAAGCTGTAACCAGACTCTTGGTTCCATATGGAAACAGAGAGACAGTGACACTGAGGAGCACCGAGCCAGGCTGAAAACCCTCATGGCCTCAGAACGCCTTGCAGGGGAAATGACAGGTCAGATTTCTTCTGGGGAATGGCTTTGATTTATTATTTTTACAAAAATCAGGGTTTTGACAAGAATAATTCTCAAATTTTAAATTCAGACACTGCCTAGTGTATATTTATTTACAAATAATCTTAAAGGTCTTTTACAACCATAAGGATTCTATGATTCTGTGATGCTTCTTATGCAGTCTTTTGGCAGATCTCTTATTCCTGACATGCCAGCCAAGGTATGGAAACTTAATGCTGAGTAAATGCTTTACAGAGCACTGACTATACATTGAAACTCAATTCAGATCTCTCTGATAGTAGTACTTTCCCCCTGCATTCAGAGGTTTCAGGGAAGGCTTTTAGCACTGCTCCTTCCTCACTTCTAGAGCCAATCCTCGGATTTTCCTTTATAGCAGAGATAACATATATACAATAAATACAACAGATATTGATAAGTACAAAAAAAAGTGTATCTTTCAGAAAAGTTTATTAAAGCAATTCAATCTGCATGCTTGTTCTCTGCTTCATATTTCACATTTGTTGGCTTATAATTCTCAAATAGTGAAGTGGAGAAATAGTTCTAACAGCCTCTTTCTGATCTGTTATTCCTCTGTACAAATGAAATAATAGCATTTTCCTTTCACAATTACTGGAAAAATGGTTAAGAGGTGACATGACTAGGTGTATGGAGTGAGCCAGGGACAGAGTATAGAAAAGACCCTCATAGCTTCTAATTCGTAGACTACTTGCCTAGATTGAACCACACAGTTTCACAGCCTGGTTTGTCATGGATAAGAAGTTTCATCTGATTGTAGTATGAATTACAAGTTTTACCATTTTTATTTTTCCTTTGTCTTATTCCAGAGCCTAAAAATGCCATCATGAGTAAACTTCTTTTATGTACCGGTGACTGGATGTATTGCTCTTAGCAAGACAGTTTCACTATTGGCAAGGCAATTTTTGCTTAGAACTTGCAAGTCAGCAGTTTCCCAAGCGATGTTAGGAAGGATGCTTCTGCTTAAAGAATAGGGAGTAAGAAAGTTTTGTAAGGCTTTTGCCTTATTTTGCAGATAAACACAAAACTCACCTTCACAGAACAGCTCTCCTCAAGGCTCTCTAGGGCTGCAGTGTGCTGTATAGGGAAACAAATTTTTGTAAAACTTGCTTGAATTTTCCGTATTCGATAGAGAAAGAAGAGACCTTCATGAGTACAGCATTTTGCAGGCAGTTCTGCTACACAATTTAAAAGCCAAATATGATTTGGAAAAAACAACTTCCAAACTTTACTGGTTTACCATTAAATTCAGCAGCACAGAAGCATATAAACACATCCTGAAAATGCTAACACGTGTTTTCTTGTGAAAATAGTGTCCCTATAATCCAGGCTATCCGATCTAAGAACTTACTCTACAGGCAGTGTCCAAGGTCCATCCAATAGGGTTATGTTCACTACTTTGGCCAATTTATTTTGATGAAACCTTAGCCCTCTGCAAGGTCATATTCTTGATTCTGGTGTTGTGAGGCAGGTTTGGTTTGCCTAGGCATAAAACATGTGTCTGCATTTTTTAGTCTCAGTTTAAAATCTAGCAGGAAATCTATATACTAACATTTCATTTCTGTCTTCTCTGAGCTGATTCTTCAGAGCAATGTGGGTCATTTACTCCATCCAGTCTTATGGCTGAAGCTATCATTTTAAAGCTAGTTAACTTGTTGGCTGGTCTTTCACTTTCATTCATAATTCTTGCTTTCTATAGTATTCTTAGCTCATGTAATTTCTGTATTTAGATGTGTTTATGAAAATGGAGATTTAACGTGATAAAACTTGGAAACGGTATCATCATTTGCCTGTTATAAATCAGTCATTAGGAACTATCAAATTTCTTATTGACCTTCAGTCTAATTGCAGCTGTCAGGTTTCCAATACATGGAAAGTACCGGGAAGAGAATTTTGACTCTACTTTTTCCTTATTTGTGTTCAATTTTATCTTCTTTTGGAGCTCTCTGAAATATTATGAAAGTGGAGATGGGGACCTAATGGGAACCTTTTGGATACTGTGGGAGCCAAGAATGGTGAAAAACAATCAGTGTCTTTTCACTGGGGTTTCAGAGCCAGCAGATGGTTTCTGCATGAAGCCTCTAACTCGGGTTGTGTGTAGTACATCCCTTAAAAGACAGTTGTCTTTCTACAGACAGAAACTCTCTGATGTTTAAGTAGATAGATCCAATGGGTCACTGTCATCACAACTCATAATTATTGCTTCACTTAAGCTCAGACCTGGCATCACTTTCCAGGTGCTAGATCTTGATTTTTTTTCCTGAAAATAATCTTCCTTTAAAATCACTTCTATAGGTAGATACCCTAGACTGTGACCAAGTCATCTTCCTCCTTTCTGATTGAGATTTTAAAATTCTTTCTCTAGTTTTCCAGACTTCTCCATTATCAGTTACTTTATTTTCCAACACATGCACAGTTACTGCTGGGCTTTTGAAAATGTAACATTTTAATCATATTTCACATTTTCAAATTAAGTCAAGTGGATAAAGAAAACTTGGAGCATACTTTAGCTATGGTATTGCTTTTCAGCTATCTTTAAGCCAGAAACTTGCAAAAACATTGAACAAAGGAAAATATCTACTCTGTGTAATTCTGCTTCCAAGTCTTTCACAGAAGAGTGAGGGTCCAAGAAAGACGTTTTTACTACAAATTACACGAGATCTCACTTCTGCTGTGCCATCTGTATCTGCTGCTGTGTCTTGCTTTATCTCTGCTGACTTCCATGTTTGTATGTTCCCCTGTGAAAGAGAAATTTGTGTTATTTGCTTCAGACTTTCAGAAATCACAGTAAATTGTGCACAAGTGAAGGAAATTACAAGAAGGGTAAATCTCACCCAACAGTTATACTGTAATCAGGTCTCTCTCACTCACTCACTCTCACTGTCTCTGTCTCCGATCTATTACATGATGTTCCCCCATCCCTTTAACTTTAGGTCTGGATCAGTTTTTCACTTTATATATACATTATTTCTATGGCTATGATTCAGTTACTGGATTTACTTATCTCAGATCTATCTGTTTTCAAGGATGAAAGATACCCCTTCTCCCTTTGCTTCAGATGGATCTCAGCTTAATAATTAAAGGTGATTGATTGTTCCAAGCACTCAGGGCTAGTTATGTGTCAGATTAATAGGGAAGTGATCATAACTAGAAACGATCAGTTCAAAGACTAGCATTAGCTGCTAGCACATGTGGGCAATTTAGAAATCTATTATACTGTGAGAATGAGAGAAGTAGGTTGGACAGTCAGCATAGATTCATTCAGAGACTACACTAACTTAAACTACCATAATGATTTGGCTTAAGGCACTTAAATTATCAGTGGAAGAATCCAGTCCACTAACGAGTCTGATTCACCATTGTGTAAGATCTTTAGAAAACAGATTTAAAAAAATATTCTTAGAGCCATGTGATCATACTGAAATGAGAAGGCTACTTCTCTTGGCAAAAACTTTACAGAAAAGTCATCTGCTCTTGGAAATTAAAAGGCACTGAGAGCAACTGAGAGGAAAATAGTAAGTGAAAGAGGTTCTAAGGTGCGAGGATGGAACTCACATGAGAGAAGTCTTATAGGCAGCCTGGCATCCAGGGGCATGCACAGGTGATGCAGGGATGCAGCAAGCAAGCTGCAAACACAATGCCTGGAGAGCCCCTTTTCATCTGAGCTATAGCAATGTGTCAAGTAAGACTTCCTGGCTAAAGCAGTGTTGTATTCTTCCACAGCAAAGACATGCTCTCTCAGGTGACCCACACTACAGGGAGGACAAAACTGAGTGAAACCTTTCATGCACAGCCTATTTGCATTCCATGTTGCTTATGGTTCTGTCGTTCTGCAGCTGAAATTGCTGGTAGAGGATGTTAAGAGTTTTAAATGTGATCTTCTGGGCAATATTAAAGAAGATCCAGTTGTCCTTTCTGACCACAGATCCTCCTTAGCTAAAAGACTGGTGAATTTTTCCCAAGGCCCCAATTGGATGATGTGAGAGCGAGCACTGGAGCTGTCTCTTCCTCTTTTCACTGCCCCCAACACCAGACATCTTTAGGGACCAAAAAACAAGCAGATGAGTAAAACATGGTTGGACGATTGGGCTCAGAGGGTACTGGTTAATGAGTCATACTCTCTTTGGTGGTTGGTAGCAAGTGAAGTAGCACAGGGATCTGTGCTGTGACTTTTACTCTCACACCTTCATTAGTGACCTGGAGGAGACTGCACACTGCAGTGTTGCCAGTTTTGCAGATTACACCAAACTGGCAGGACTAGTTAATACTCTTAAGGGCCGCCATCTGGAGGGTCCCGGCCAGGATGGGGAAGTAGGCAAACAGATGTCTTATAAAATTAAATCAGGTAAAAAATCCCACACCTGGAAAGGAATAGCCCCTTGGAACACAAGGTGGGAACTGACTGGCTGCACAGCAACTCTGCTGAAAACACCCAGGAGTCTTGATAGGCTGCAGACTGAGCATGAGCTGCAGTGTGCCCTGGCAGCAAAGGCCAACAGCATCCTGTGCTGTATTAACAGGCACAGAGCCAACAGCCCAAGGGAAATGATCATGACCCTCTCCTGAAGAAAATATACTAGTATAGTTACCCAGTTTTGGTGCTTCCAAGCAATAAAGACATCACTGAGCTGGAACAAGTTCATCAAAGGGCCAACAAGATGGTTCAGGGCTGGAGCTCAGGCTCTGTGAGGAGAGGCTGAGGGAACTGCACTTGTTCGGACTGGAGAAAAGATGGATTTGGGAAGGACCTGACAGCAGTCTGTTACACTGATGAGATTATCAAGACTTTCACAATTCTCCACAGAGGGTGTGTGGTGGGAGGATATAAATTGAAATGCGAAGTTCAGACTGGATATAAGGTAAAAAATTCACTGTGAGGCCAGAGTCTGTGCAGGCCTCCATCCTTGGAGGCTTTCAACAGGATAAAGGCCAGAATAACCTGGCCTGATATTACAGCTGGCCCTGCTTTGAGTGGGAGGTTGGACTAGATGATCTCCTGAGATCCCTTTCAACTTGAATTAGCCTGTGATCCTATAAGATAATCTGTTGGTGGGCATTTAAAAGAAGTACATACGTAAATGTTTCTTAGACTTTCCTGCATGATGATGATCAGTGAAAAAATAGATTGAGATCTGACAGTTTAATTACTGTTAGGGTACAACTAAATAGGTCAGTGTCTCTTTTCTTCAGTCTGTTTGTTTAATGGAGTTATAACTATAATTAGTTTATATGTGGGTGGCTTGCCTCAAGAGTCCATTGCAAGACTCTTTAGTTCTGTTTCAGGCTCTTACTGTCTCAGTGGAGTTAGTTACTCTATTCCATATATAGTGTCTTCTTTTACTATTTAATTTGTGACCCAGAAAAATGAAAAAAAAGCAAATATTTTCTGTGTTATAAGAATGTTTTTGTTTCAGTCTGAAGGAAGGACTCCTCATTCTTATTAGAACTGCTTCTTGTCTTTGGCATCTCAAAGGATGTTAGATAATCTGACAACTAATATATTCTCGCTACTCTTTTCTGCTCCTTTGTTATTTGACCAAAGCCTCATGGTCTAGGGACAGATGAATCTATTGACATTACCAAGCTATGAACTAAAATGTCCATGAATCTGTCACAGGGCAGTTTCCACATGAACTGGACAAGGCAGGGAGTAGTTTGCAGGTAAGGGAAGACAGTGTCCCTGAGGAAGATCCAGCAGCCTCTGTGTCCACGTGGAGCCTGACCCTGCTCCCAGTCTGTGAACTTTGCAAGGACTCAGCATGGTGGTGATGGAGGAAGCTATCACATGCAGATAACCAATTATTATCAGCAGCTATAAAAAGCTAAAAAGCGTGGTCACAGGACAAAACTAAGTGTAAAAGAAACAAATGGCCAAATTCTCTGTATTGGGTGCAAGTAGCAAAGAAATAGCTTCAAGGGTTTTGAGGAGTGTGAAGATCAATGCTGTACTTGCACCACATATAGCGCAGAGACACCAGAACTACTTCCAGAAGTCTGAATAGTAGGAATGAAAGAGCAGTAGCTGTTACTTATACAGCTTTGCAGTTTCCAGGTCCCGGGTGGTCAGCCTAGTGTGCAGTGTTTGCATTCAACCTCACTGGAGCTGGTTTAGGGATGTCTCACACAATTCTGTCTTGTTCTGTAAGAACATACTCTAAGGGAAATAACCTAGACTTTGAGAAACATCTATTCAAAATTTGGTACTTAGATGTCCTCTAAGGGACATCAAGAAGTTCAAGACAACCAGTTGCCATTTGACATGCAGTAACTGGCTCTCAAATGTTCAGACTGTCGCCAATTTGTCCTATGTTTGATCTACTCTAATCCTATCTGAGTAGAATACTTAAAAATACATTTTTTTATGTCAATAGTAAGATCTTTGGAAAAGATCTCACCCAGCTGACCACAATAAATAGCAACAGTAAAATTAATAGTAATAATTTACTCCTCATGACATTAGGATATTCCCTAATCTCATTTCCTTCATGTACTTTATTTTGAACCTGATACCTGCATGACATGTATGGATTTAAAGATTAATCATCAAAGTCTACAGGTGCCTAAATCCCAGATGAATGTCCAGGTCCCACTTGATTTCAATGGGAGATAGATCCCTAATTGGGGATCCCTCCTTGGAACAGAAGTGAAAGGAATTAAAGTGCAGAATTACAGGACAATGAGGATACTATCAGGGAGCTAATGGTCTGAAAGGAATGGTCTTCCCATGTAGTCTAAAGTGTTAGGGGCAGATAGTGACACAACTAATTTTCCATCCCTGCTGTAACTGATGTATGAATGATCCAACACCTGCGTTAGCTGCCAGTGTTGCCTAAAAGCCGTAATGTCCTGGGGATGGATGAAATAGAAAAGTTTGGGCTTAGATTATTCCTGCTAGGATTTTGTTTACAAGAGGGTAACAGAAGAGAGATCATCTTTTTTTTTTTTTTTATGGTTGTAGTAGCTCAGAAGGAACAGAAGGCAGAACATTTTTCAGAATGAGATTTTATATGCTTGAAGAAGAGTTATGATGGCCAGAAGGAAGGAATCACCTCTTTTCTGTCTAAATAGCTTCCAAATATAATTGGTGGGGATTTAGTAGTATGTCTTATGGCACACAAGAAGAAATATGGTCATAATGATTGTGATAGTAATAAAAGTGATCATAACATGTAGACAGTGGGAGTGTGAGTAGACGTTAAACAACTTTTAAACACTGTTGATTTATATGCTGCAATACAGTTGCATAAAGAATGCAGAACAGATGGGCTAATGGGCTGAAACAACAGCGTGCATTTGCTCAACTGCTCCATGAAAAGTTGTGCCTGCCCGAGCTTTTGACTAACCTGCTTGAAGGAATGCGAATAGTTAAAGCAAGACTGTGGCATCTCATGAACCTGCTAGAAAGAACATAGGGACTGCTATATTTACTTTTTCCTCAGGCAGAAAACCCATTTTGTTCCTGATTAACTTTCTGTGCTGCCACTACTATCAAGAAGAAGGGTGCAGGGTGAAGGCAGGCCTCAATGCCAGCTAATGCCCAGGGACTTCAGGGCAGGTGGGTAAAGACCTTGGGTATGAATATTTTCTGTTGCTTGTGTGATCCCATATAGCCCTTTGTGGGAAGAGGCAGAAGGATCCTGAGTGCAGGGGTGGGCACCACACACAATAACCCCTGAGGGCTCACGACAAAAAGTTAACAGAAAACTGTGCTGTCCATCTGTATACAAATCCCTGTTCCAAGTATCAGAGAACACTATTATTTGAAGAGTCGTGTTAGCATATTTCTGCTTAAGGTATCTTTCTGGATGTCGAGGCAGCAAGCGATAAGAGCATTTTAACCGTTTCCCCCGATATGGGGAAGATTTTTGTGATGAGAAAATCCTGCTTTGACAGAAGTTGCTGCCTAGGATATTTCTAACAGAAAAGGGCAGTCAGTAAAGTTTCAGTGTTTCCTGGTTAAATTGCTTTGTTCTGAAGAGACTATCCACAAGCAAAACTGAACTAAATGATTCTAAGATAGTAAAGAAGAAAAGCCAAAGCAGAACAGTTCTAGAGAAGCCATGAAAAAGCAAATGGGGTAAAAATAAACTCCAAAGTCTAAGGATAAAGCAACAAACAAGACAAAAAATCAACAAGGTCTCAAAGTTCAGCTCCTTGACAGATTCCTCACAGGGCAAACAGTGATAGCAGGTTCACAGAATTCACCTTGACATTACTGGAAATTCTTAAGAGTAGTAAACAGTATGCAGTTTTGTTTATAACCTTCAGACTTAGGTTATTCTAATTCATGTGTCCTTTCAGCCAACACAGTGGAAAGCTTAAACCAAAAAATCTTAAATTTTGGGCATATTTTTAATCTCTGTTTCATCTTGTCCCTTAGCAGTATAAACTTTTTGGGTGCATCTGTTCAGTTGCCCCATTTGTATTTGCAATATAAAAAATACACATCCAGCTACTGATGTGCAGGAGGCTCCATTCCCAAGTTCGCTGTTGCTTAGAGGAGCTGCCTTTGGCCTTTCATTCTTCAGGATCTAGCGAAAAAGTGCATGGGGAGAAGGGAAATATTAGCTTTGACATATCAGACTGCTTTGCCAGAGTGTTTGGCTGGATGTTTAGCTAAGAAACATGCACCATCTGTCTAGTTTTGGAAGGGAGGTGGAGAAAAATAACCTCTTGAAGGTTGAGAACATGCCCTTGTAAATATTAGCAAGTGCTCTTCATACAGTTGTTACTCAAGCATATACTGAATGTTTAAGTGATGCTGGATAGCAGATCCTAGCAGGGGTTTAAAAAGCAGTTGTCGGCTCTTTGCATCTTCTCAGTTCTTACAGTAGTTTGGGTGCTCTGTTATGCCTACGACATATTCCCTTCCTAAGTGTCCTTCCGGAGCTGAGTTAATGCCTTTGAATTGCTTGATCAAAAGTCACTTTGGGGTCTTTGGTGGGGCTGGTCAGTTGTCTCTGAGAGCCCTCTCCTGCAGAGAGCCCAGTCTCNTTATGCCTATGACATGTTCCCTTCCTAAGTGTCCTTCTGGAGCTGGGTTAATGCCTTTGGCTAATTTGAATTGCTTGGTCAAAAGTCAGTTTGGGGTCTTTGGTGGGGCTGGTCAGTTGTCTCTGAGAGCCCTCTCCTGCAGAGAGCCCAGTCTCGTCTAAGCGGTTCATACTGTCTGAGTATGGATTACTTAGTTCCGTCTTTTTTTCACCATTTTTTTTCTCAAATTTCAGTTCTGTATGAAGGTTTAGAATATGAGACCATTCAAATGTTTTTTCATAGTTGTTTCTCTTTGTGTGAGTTAATTGAGTATCCCAGATTCAGATCTTGCTAGAAATACATCCAAATTCTGATTTTCTTCTTTTTGGCTGACATACCATGATTGCAAATAGAAATTAAAAGTAATTTATGCCTTTTTCAGTTGTTTTTTTATTAGAGGGATTTTAAGCCAGCCCATCTACCTACTTCCATTTACCTCTATGACTGTGTGGTGCTCAAGCAACTATCAGCTGTCATGTTCTTGCAAGAGAATCTGCTTCACTTTCTCTCTCTTTTTTTTTTTTTCTTTTTTTTTTTCTTTTCTTAGAACTATGCAAAGCAACAGGAGCATCTCAGTGTCGCAGCTGGACAGACTGAGACTCAAAGTCAGAGACTCACCTGAACATTAGGCATCTGGTATAGATGAGGCAGTTGTAGCACTGTGAAGTTAGCATTTAGTTAGACGTCTTCTTAGGAACAGGAGGAATCACACACTGTGGTGCTCATTGCTTTTCCATGAATGACAGAAGGGCTTTTAAAAGCAGCACAGAATAAAGGCTTGGTTATTTGATAACTAGAGTTAGATGAAATGAATCCCACATCTGGGAATTTCTCCCCCTTCATCTTAGGAAGCCTGAACCCAAAAGGCACACACTGCAATTCCACAGCAGGATAGCAGAGCCTGAAGGGAGAAACAGGGAAGACAGGAACAGTAGAGGAGGGGTGGAATGGGGAAAGGAAAGGAAAAGCCAAAATGTGAGCGTGGGGAGAAAGAAAGCAAGTGGAAATTGAGAGTGATTTGTTCTATGTTTAGAAAAACAGAAAAAAAAAAGGAAGAAATCTTAAGAACAAAAATGAAATAGTTCATTTTTTCTAGAAACTTCCGAGCTACAGTAATTCTTCCCAAACCTAAAAAAAAAAAAAAAAAAGCTATTAAAACTTAGAATCCTGGGTCTTAATTCTCAGCTTGCAGAATGGCTGCTTTACAGGAACTTGTTCAGTAATGTAACTCAACCTAATGAGATTGCACCAGTGTAACTTGAAGGAGAATTTGGTTTATTATTTCCCTAGTTACTGGCTAAGAAAATGGAATGTGGAGAAAAACTCACATCTATCATTATTCTTGTGTCTTATATCACAAATTGCCAATTAGAAGAGTGGCCGGGGAGCAAAACAAGTTTCTCCTCATTCCCAAACATGTCCATTCCACTTAGGTTCGGAGGGCTCTAATTAAACAATACAAGGCAATTTCTTCTTGTTGGTGGGACTTCATAGTAAATTAATATGGAATTTGGCTTTATTAATCTTCCGTTTCTGTCACTGGGGACATAACACTCTATAGCTAGTGCGCATGCACCCATGTCAGCTTACAAGTAGCCAGCTTGGTACAACTAGCTGTTGAGGTGTGACGGGGCCAAGTTCAGCACAGACCAACCCAGCTCCTATGATGGCTTTTGCAGCCTGTGAGCACTTTGCTGCTGCTACTGCCCTGCTTGCAATACTCCCGACAAAAACTCGCTCAGGAGTGAGATGAAATCACAGCAATGAGTAGTCACTGCTGACATCCCCAGGGGCAAGGCAGAGAAGGGACCTGTTCAAGAGAACAGTGGAGAAACAAAAGGTGACTTCTCTTCAAAGCCTCATCTTGTAAAGTTCAGTAATGCTGTTACTTTGCCACAATGCTACCCTCTTACCAAGACTTTGCAATAATGGGTCTTCAGACCTACAAAGATGATTTTCATCTGTATTTTCTTTCAGGACCATCCTGTTTGTCAAGTAGTCAACTTCGAAAGCTGTAATGTAACCAATTAAAATATCCCTATACATATCATTGTGCAGAGAGAGATCAGCCTCACAGCTGAAGAGGTACAAGGAGATTGCTTATACCCACAAGTGTGTCAAATAAATTGTGTTTAATAAAATATTTTCACATCAATCTGTAACAGAATAATAAGGGGCATCAGGAATCTGTCTAAAATTGACCACTCTTGCTTAAACTGAAGGAATTATTATAATTATTATTATCTATTATCTTTGTGGAAGAGATGGGGGAAGCATGGGGGAATTCCATTTCTTTTCAGAAATAGTGTGACTGCAGTAGCTAGTGATCCCTTTACAGTATAGATTATTACAAGCCTTTTTGCTTGTAATCAAAGATCAGCAGATGAGAACAAAGGCCAGGTCTGAATGTGGAGAAGCTTTCAAAGACAGCATGCATGCTACAGATGCTCCTAATGCTTCTAAGTTTGCACGGTGAAGGGCAGTCTGCTTAAGAGGTTTGTCTGGGAAGCTGTCAGGCCTCTTCCTTCTGTTTCACAGCCAGGCTTACACATTTCAGAGCTTGGCACTGCGGTAAAATAGTACAGCATCAACAGAGCTCTTTTAAGCCAGCAGACTCCATGTATTCCTGATGGGCTGCTGTTCTGAGCAGATTTTACTGGTTTATGCCATGAAATCAAGATGCCTGTGTGATTTGCTGCAGAACTGCACTGGGATGAGGGAAAAGCACAGAAATCTCACCAAGCCCAGTGAATGGAGTTGTCTTGTGCACTCATCATCTTGTAGTTCCAAATTTCTGCCCAGGAAAACAGTTGATTTATGAGCTGGGTGACACTTAGACAGATTATTCTACTTTTCATCACTTTGTAATTTGCAGACTCCAAGACTAAATTGAAAGAGGCAATTTCATTGCTACATCCAGGTTTGCCTGAATGTAGCTGACAGAGGAACTGTCTGGGAGCCACTTACTGCTTCCTCATCCTTCCACCCGATCCTGTCACTTCCTCTTCTCTTTTTCAAACTCATGACAGAGAGGGACACATCTGTAAGCTCCATGCTGACCTCTGCCAACTTTCTGAAGGTAGTTCTTGATCTCTAGAATATACTGGGATGAGGGCTTGCCCTCCTAAAAGCTTTTGCTAGGTACCTAAAAGTCTGTCTTAATATGTCTGCGAAATACAGGTTGTGAAAAGCAGAATTTGAGAAAAAGGTCAGGTCAGGAAGAAATTTCTTCCAGCCTAAACCCAACTGAAGTGGAAAAGTTCTGGTGTTTCTGAACTAAGCAAATAAATAAATAAATAAAAATAAAATAAAATCAAGAGCTGTAGGATTTGCCCAAGCATTTTCTGTGTTTAAGTACACTCTACTTTGTCCATATCATACACCTTACCTGCCCAAAGGGTAAGTGATTATCCAGTGCTTTTAACAACTTATTATGAAGTTGAGATGCTCAGTGTCAGGGGAAGCCTTGAAAAAAATATCACTTCTCTTCCGAGAAAGAAGCAAAAAATAAAGTTATACTACGTCTTCAATATTCTTAGTGACTTCATGCATTTAGTTCTAGGGCCCTTTTTGATTAAGTTATCTTATAACACACTCTTCCCTCCTATTCACTAGTAACACATAGTCAATTATTTTTCCATTGCATTCTGTGCAGAGGACTGGCACACTGGCACCTTCAGCAAGCTGTTGTTTCTTCAGTCGTCCTCGGGGGATTTACAAGCCAATATAGCAAGAAGGAACAGCAGACTAATTTTCATTGACAGAGATATTCTGAGTATATCATGGAGAAACAGTTCTGAAAGAAGAAAACTTTTCCATGTTTCATTCCAGTTTCCACAATAAACAAGGAAAAACTAGCTATGAATAGATGTAAATCTAGAGATTGGCAGGTCAAAAAAAAGAGTATCCAGGAGCCCTGTAGGAAGTTTGGATCATTTATAAAGCTGTCAAGGCAGGTGTAGATCTCCAAGTGTGAGGAATTCAGTGAAAGAGTTTTGCAGAAGTTTGGTCTCTGGACTGTTTTATAACTATAACAGGATCTGGAGACATTTTTGCTCAGCTCTTGAGTCACGGCAGCTTGCTGTGTCCACGGAGTATGGTGGAGCGTGCCAGGATTCTGAGCTCTGAATTTACAGCGGCTTCATTTCCACTCCAACTGAAAACAGTTGTGAATGAGCTATGTAATGGCATTTTGGGGAGTCCAAAGGTACTCAGTTAAATGTGAAGGCGTTAGAAGAAGCCTGGAAAGGCCATCCTCCAGGCATGAAAAAATGCCTTGATAACGGTCTATCACAACCTACAAAAGTAGTCAGACGTACTAGTCTTCTTAGAAAAAATGCCATGCACATCTGCAGACAGCTTGAGGGACATATTGCATCTGTCACTTCAAGGCTACAAGGCTGAGCAAATTAGAAGTTTGATATGGGAATGGCTAGCCACTTTGTGTGTCTGTGAATGAGGGCTTTTCTGTGAGCACAACTATCTGGTCTGGTATTTTCTATGACTATTTAACTCATTTTAAACTTTCTTACATTATGAGAATTGAGAAATGTTATTAAAAGTTTTGATGACTGCCTACTTTAGCAAGACCCCAATATCTCTAGCCTCCTAATGCTCAGCTAATTCTTTTGTGTAATTGATCCTCGGCAGCTGTTCTTGGCAGTGAGTGATAGAACAGCTGTGAAACATACACAAGTGTATTTTACTTCGGCTCCAAAATTTGATGTATCTGTTAGTATTTACTCTAATGACAGACAGTGAATGGAATCACTGGTTACTCTAAATCAGCACAACCTCTCAGAGTTTCACGACACTGTACTCCTGCTGAGGTTCTGCTTCTGATTTTCAGTAATTTTCTCTCCTATGTTAATCCATACAGTCTCATCTAATCCAGATCTCCTTCAGAACTCCAAAGTGAAGCCATCCTATAGTCATCTTGCTGTACTAGAGTCCACCACTGTGTATGTCTCACTGGGATTGTATTTCTCATGTTTTCAATTTGGCAAAGGATCACCAGTCACCTGGTATCATGACCTACTCTTCTGCTGTCAGTTTGATTACTGTGGATAACTTAGTGTCAATGCTAAATGATCCTACCTCACTGCTCACTCCACTCCATTAATGTGTTGAACGTTACAGATTGGGGTACGATAAACAATGATAACCTCCTTAATCTCCTCCCTTTTGAAATCTGACCAGGTATTTCTATTCTTTCTCAAAGATTTGGATTATCATTTATTAAATTCTTAATCTATGCGGGACCATATTTTTTATCCCATGACACCATAGTTTCTTTTAGAGTCTTCAGTGTAGGACCTTTTCAAAAGCTTGTAGAAGTGCTTGTAAACCATAGGAACCATGCCTTCCTTATTTATGTGCATGTTGTCACAGATCTTTCATTTCTGATATAAATCTTGTATAGTGTTTTGTTTTTCTGCAATATATTCTTGTTCGTGTATTCTTGTGTCTTCTCAGCCAATTCTTTGTTGTCTTTTCCATCAATTTGGCTAATATGGAAGGCAGACTTTCCAGATGGACTGGTTTCTCAGATCACACTATGAATGGCGCCTTCCTTTACAGTTAATTAAACTGGCTCATGGTTAACAAAGTATGGTTAATCTCCACACATTAGTTTATCTTGTATACTGTTGAACAGTGTACTGGGGAACAAGAGCTCAACAAGCTGATTAGCAAGAGAGGAGGAACTCAAAATTATAATATATTCTGGTTTAGTGCTGCATTCTCGTTGTATTTCCCACTGGAATAAATCAGAAGTGTGTACAGCCACTCTTGCCCAGATGCTGCCCTTTGTTATTAATTTATTTTGCAATCTGTTTTTCATTATTTTGGCAGAGATATCACACTATTCTCAGCTGCCTGTTTAGGAATGCTTCATGCAAACTCTAACAAGTCTCTAGTGCATTTTCCTGTTTCCCTCCTTCCTTACTAATCCCTCAGCTCTTTCACTGTTTCAATGAATCTTTTCTCTTTTTTTGTAACTTTATTTACAGAGATGCAAAAATGCAGGTAGTACCTCGGAATAGACGCATATATGCACTTTGCTATCTCTTCTGCTGTGCATTTAGACCAAGGCAGAGCTTGAAAAGGAATACATGTGAGAGTCACAGCCAGTCTCCGAGGCTCACATCTGACTGTGCTTTGAGGATGGGCCTGAAGAAAAAGTTCAGCCTGGTAGTTCAAAGCTGGCATTGATTTCTCATTGGGCTGCAATCTAAATATGCCAGAGATTTGAGGAAGTTAAGAACTTTTAAGAACTTTTTGCACTTACATGGCCATCATATCACATTCACAGCTTTCCTTCTGGATTATATCTGTGGAAGTTTAGTTGGGTTGTTCTTCTGTCATGCTCATGGCAACTCTGCGAGTTGTGGGAGTCAGAAATATCCACCTTCTTTCTGTGATTCTACCCACCAACTGGCCACTGCAGGGAAGTTCCTTGCTGCCTGTTGCAATGCACTACACATTTGATCATGTGTAGGCCTTGCAAGCAGACCTTGTTTTGTCCTATAATTCAGACTGGAAATAATGTGCAGAACTTGCAGTTCAATTTCAGGGTTACTTGCAAATTAGAAAACTGCTAAAGAAAACACCTCTGAGCACCCAATGGAATTCACCAGCCTGAAAAACAAAGCATGCATGAGAGATTGTCTGAAATAGTCCCATTCATTTCTTTACAGAATTTATTTATTCTGATGTAAACAGCCACTGCTTTCAGTGGTGTGAGGTAATCTGGTGATTTTCATGTTTTATCTCATTGCTCAAACCACAGGAGTGAAAATACTCAGCTAGGAAGTGTGAGTGGAGCTGAGCAGCGCTCAGAGGCATTAACAGCATCAGCTGTGTTGAGGAGATGTCCTTTCCCTTCCCACGCACACTATTCAAAAAGTGGAAGAATTGGTTCTGCTCTCACTTGCACCAGTTTGAACTAGCAGAGATTTCACAAAGGCCAGTACAAAACTAGGGCAGACATATGAGAGCCAGGCCCTGAGACACTGTACATTGCAGCAGCCAAGGAAAGTAAATCTCCTGTAGTCTGTTTCACTTGAAGAGCAGCAAACTTAATCATGTGTGGTCTACAGTTTCTACTTTTCTTAGAAGCAGCACCCATAGATGTGTATAAAAATATTTTCCTGGTGCATTATTGCTGTTTCACATGTACGACTACAGCTTTCATAACAGCAGTTAACTGGTTCTGTCTAATAAACTGCCCTCTTGATGTTATGCAATCAGAACTCATTACTTCTCTATGGGATACAATCAATATCTGCAAGTCAGTACTCCTAACTCATTCCTCCCGTGCCTGGTATTGGGGAAGCAGGTCATAAAGCACCAGAGCTTCCATCTTCAGGTAAAAACTAAACTTTGTGAATAAGAGAACTTTTCCTCTTGGTTTGCAGTGAATGAAAATCACGAGAGGAAAATACACTGCAGGCCCAGTCCCTGAGTCCTACAGATACTACATCCTTGGAGGAGCGATGCACTTAATGTCTGGCTTCTGATATGCTTTTTAAAATGGATCAGCATCTTTGTTCATGTATCACTTTTGAAAATACGTGGCCTGATTTTCAGACTTTTCAGAGGAAAAAAGAAAAAACAACAGAAAAGAAAAGGAATCTGCAGAGTTGTTTCCCAGAAAGATTGTTCAAAGACTGATGCACACACATGACTTCGGTATTCCCTGAATGCACTCGTCACTGGACAGAGGTGCCTGCATGTGGCTAGACATCGAAGAAGTGTTGCCCTTCTTAGTGTGCATCAGGATGTGATCACAGAATCATAGAATCATAGAATGCCTAAGGTTGGAAGGGACCTCTAGAGGTCATCTAGTCCAACCCCCTGCACATGCAGTGCCGCCTAGAGCACGTGGCACAGGGCTGCATCCAAGCGGGTCTTGAAGATCTCCAGAGAAGGAGACTCCACAACCTCTCCGGGCAGCCTGTTCCAGTGCTCTGTCACCCTCACCGTCAAGAAGTTCTTCCTTAAGTTCCCGTGGAACTTTTTATGCTTCAGTTTGTGGCCATTTCCTCTGGTTCTGTCAGTGACCACCAGTGAAAAGAGGCCAGCCCCATCCTCCTCACTGCCTCCCTTGAGGTACTTATAGACACTGACCAGGTCCCCTCTCAGCCTTCTCTTCTCCAGGCTGAACAAGCCCAGCTCCCTCAGCCTCTCCTCATAGGGCAGATGTTCCAGGCCCCTGATCATCCTTGTGGCCCTGCGCTGGACTCTCTCCAGCAGCTCCACATCCCTCTTGTACTGTGGGGCCCAGAACTGGACACAGTGCTCCAGATGTGGCCTCACCAGGGCTGAGTAGAGGGGCAGGATCACCTCCCTCGACCTGCTGGAGACGCTCCTCTTAATGCACCCCAGGATCCCATTGGCCTTCTTGGCCACGAGGGCACACTGCTGCCTCATGGTCAACCTGTCGTCCACCATGACGCCCAGGTCTTTCTCTGCAGAGCTGCTCTCCAGCAGGTCGGTCCCCAGCCTGTACTGGTGTCTGGGGTTATTTCTCCCCAGGTGCAGGACCGTGCACTTGGCCTTGTTGAATTTCATGAGGTTTTTGACCGCCCAGTTGTCCAGTCTGTCCAGGTCCCTCTGGATGGCAGCACAGCCCTCTGGAGTATCCGCTACTCCTCCCAGCTTCGTATCATCTGCAAACTTGCTGAGGGAGCACTCTGTGCCTTCATCCAGATCGTTGATAAATAAATTGAACAGGACTGGACCGAGGACTGACCCCTGGGGCACTCCGCTCAACACAGGCCTCCAACTAGACTCTGCACCGCTGATCACCACCCTCTGAGTTCTGCCATCTAGCCAGTTGCCAATCCACCTCACCGACCACTCATCCAGCCCACACCTCCGGAGCTTGTCCAGGAGGATGTTGTGAGGGACGGTGTCAAAAGCCTTGGTGAAGTCAAGGTAGATGACATCCACCGCTCTCCCCTCATCTATCCAGCCGGTCATCCCATCATAGAAGGCTATCAGATTAGTCAAGCATGATTTCCCTTTCGCGAATCCATGCTGACTAGTCTTGAGCACCTTCTTGTCCTCCACGTGCCTGGAGACAACGGCCAGTATGAGCCGTTCCATCACTTTTCCAGGTACGGAGGTGAGGCTGACCGGCCTGTAGTTGCCCGGGTCCTCCTTCTTGCCTTTTTTGAAGACTGGCGTGACATTGGCCTTCTTCCAGTCCTCCGGCACCTCCCCCGTTCTCCAGGATCTTTCAAAGATGATGGAGAGCGGCTCGGCTACGACATCGGCCAGCTCACGCAGAACTCTGGGGTGCATCCCATCGGGGCCCATGGATTTGTTGGCATCGAGGTGTCTTAGGTGCTCTCTGACCCAATCTTCCTCTACCCTGGGCAAGTCTTCCTTTCTTCCAGCTTCTTCTCCTGTCACTAGGGCCTGGGACTCTACAGGGCTGCCCTTGGTAAACACTGAAGCAAAGCAGGCATTCAGCAGCTCTGCTTTTTCTGTGTTCTTCGTAACCAGGGTGCCCATCCCATTCACTAGAGGACCCACATTCCCCCTGATCTTCCTTTTACTGTTAATATATTTATAAAAGTTTTTCTTGTTATTTTTAACATCCCTTGCCAGGCTGCGTTCCAGCTGCGCCTTAGCTTTCCTAGTTGCATTTCTGCATTCCCTGACTACGCTCCTGTATTTTTCCCAGGGAGCCTGCCCTTTCTTCCACAATCTGTATACCCCCTTCTTCTGCTTGAGCATTGCCACCAGCTCCTTGCTCATCCACGCAGGTCTCTTGCCCCCTCTGCCTGACTTCCTGCGCACAGGGATGCACTGCTGCTGGGCGCAGAGGAAGTGACGCTTGAACACTAGCCAGCTCTCTTGGGCCCCCCTTCCTTCTAGGGCTCTGATAAATCAGAAATCTTAGAGAAAGCAAAGCCCTGGCAGCCTGCTAAAAAAAAATGATAATACTGTAAAAGGTATTTAATTGACTACTGAACTTTCTATATCAATAGAAAAGCAAAATAGTACGATTGATCAGCCTGTAATCCAGAATGAAAAGGAAATTTACTACATGGCTTTTTCCTTGTCCATTAATTCCACAAAATATCACCGTTTTAGGTGACAGCCTAATGTCAACATGCAAAAGAACCAAACAAATGGTCTAATATTAGTGAAGATTAAGGCAAGGACATACGCTGGTTAGTGTTTACAAACATCTCATCAAGATTTCCTTCAGAAAACGATAAGTCCTACATTTTCAAAGATGAGTGCAACAAGTAATTCACTGCCTTGTGGTTCTTAAGGTCAATGATCCCATTTGCAAGATAAAAACCCTCTGCTTTAAACACCTCATCAGAAACAGACAGTGTCATTCAGTGGAGTTAAATGTTAATGAGATAAATTGGATTCGGACAGACTGCCCAAAGACATTAAGTAGCATGTACTATTTCTCATATGCTAACATCTAAATAATGAATCTTTTAATTCTGGCATTAGCCTTTGGCTTTCACATCTTTGAATCTGCCTGTGCTAGATTTTCTAGTCCTTTATCTGGTCTGGGATTATTTTTTTGATCAAACTATTCAAAGATAAGCTAGAAAATAAGTGGACCTCTCAGCAAAACAGGTCTTTGGAAGTATTGCTGTAGTAACAAAGAAATGATACAAACCTAAGTACCAACCTTGCTAGAGTGTGTCTGTGTATGGATGTGCATATGTGCAAGATGTCATTCTGTTTACAAAGGTTATTGTAAAATTGAGGTCTGAGGTGCAAGTTCTCCTCTCTGCTATAACTTTGCACATTCCTAATGAATTAATGAGCTTGAATGGGAATAGGTAAGGAGTCAGACTAGTAGTATCACATTTTGAGTGCAAAATGTTGAGGGACATTTGTAGTTCTATATGAAGACACACAGAGTAATAAGCTATCTCCCACACAGATAGTTGCTTGACAAATTCTAGAGCAGTTTTTATTAACACTTTTTCACCTGAAGATATCCTAAGCATTTTCTAGTGGCAGTATGTCTCCAAGTTTCCTGTATATAACTTACCTTAATTGTCTATGTCTCCCTTCTGTGTAATTCCTGTTGTTCTGATGAATCTTTCTGGAAATAGGGTGATCCAAACTTAAAACTTAATCTATTTAAGATATGGGGACAATGTGGATTTACACCATGGTATATAATGGTATTGTCTGTTTTCTTCTTGATTCTTTGTATAACGACTCCTAATATTCTACTTGCTCTTTGAACAGTGAAGTGATTTTTGAAGAGCATTAGTGTTTTTCACCATTTCCCCAAATGAGCTAGAGCTCATTCAGTTCTATTATAAAAGCAGCAGATTTAAAATAAACCAGAGGCAGTAGTTTTTAATATAATAAATATATACATTAATTAATTTTCAGAGAAGACATAACTGTAGTAATTATTAAGGACGATGGGATATAAATTTACCTCAGAAAGTTCGTGAGCCTCTGATTTCTGGGGACTGGATGAGCACTACAGGTAAAAGACTTGTACTTTTTCCTAAGCAACCTCTGCCAGGCATGGAACTCAGCATATATTTGGCCAGAACTTTAGACATTTCTCAAAGTGTTTGTTTGTTTGCTTGCTTGCTTGCTTATTTGTTTGTTTTGTAATTGGAAATCTGGGAGAATTAAAACAATTCCAGTTAGAATTAGACATAAGACAATTGAAATACTTTAGTAACATACTTAAATGTACAGAGGCACTTGAAAGCCCATAGCTACGTCTTTTGTTCCATTGATTTGTACAGAGGTGGCAACCCTTAAAGAATAGGATGTGTTTTTGCTTACAGGTAAAGGCTACAGGACTTCCACAAGGGAGAAAGTGCTGGTACTGTGACTTTTATTTACATTCATAAGGGAGAGAGAAGCTGGAGTCCTGACTGAATAATTGATGGCATTGCACACAGTGTGCCTAAGGTAACTGGGCAGTGAATCAATAAAATATATATATATTTATATACATATTTTTTTTTCCACTGGTTCCACCAGCTGTGGGCTCACCAAGCCTCAGGTATAGCAGCTGTCTGTGGTGGGAACTCAAACGGAAATACAGCAGCTGTGGTATAAAATGCTTTCAAAAAGAGAGGAGTTCATTCTAGAATAAAGTGCTGCTTTGTTCAAAGTTCAGACTAGGATAACTTAACCTCTTCAGTTGTGTGGCTATTTAAAGCTCATAAAGAGAAAAGAGTATCTAAATAAAAAATTTCTTAATGCAACAAAAGTGAATACCAAACAGGGATGTGTATAATGAAATTTTCTCAGAAAAGGAATTCCCCCAAAGTCATAATACCAAATGACTTCTCATGTTCTGCTGAATAAGACCTGCAGCCCAGATTTCCGAGTATTAAGTGTTATTTGTCTGTCACCAGAGAAGTCACTGGAGGTGATGTACAGTAATGAAGTGTGAATGGCGATAAGTATCTTCCATCTCAGCAGAAAATCATCAGTGAAATCCAGAGGCCAACTTGAAATAACAGGAGGGTTTTGAAACAAGCACCAGTTGATATTTTCATCTCTCTCAAAAGCGAGCTGATGTAGACCCTAGGCCACCAAACATGTATTTCATAATTTGTGTTAAGACTTGAGGAAAATGCATTTCCTTCTTTTAAAAAGCTTCTTCTTACAAAGATTCCCTGTAGTTTGGAGCGGGGAACACTGACAGGGTGCTGATAATGCAACAGCAGAGAAACTGCAAGCAGAGCAGGCTCTTCTCATCATAGCAGTTCTACCCACTGTGTTTTGGGGTTTTCTTTCTAACAGCATGAGTTCGTGCATAGAAAAGCTCAGGTGACCAACACCTGCACGTTGATGTTTAGGTGTTAGGTGAGCTTGATTATTTTCTGAAGTGACCATCTGGCTCACTGACCATGGAGGGAGCATCAGGTAACTAAACTGCTGCCTCAAATGTCTCAGTCAAGTGCCTGTATGTAGATCAGGTGAATCTGGTCATAGGCAGGCATGCTTTCACGATGCTTATGGATCAGAATAAAAAAACAAAAATCAATAATAAAGTAAATGGATTGTAGTAAAAGCCTGTAGGCCTTATAGAAATCTCTCTCTGTCTGGAAGTCACTTCTCTTCCAAAGAATGCATGGAACTCAGCCTGGCTACTGGTCGAGCTTATGGGCCAACATTAGTCAGCAGACCAACACGTGCAGCACTGTAGGTAGTGACTGTCTGCTCTAGGCTGCCTGATAATATAGAAGCAGCCAAGGCTGTCATCAGGCAGCTGAAAGAATCTTCAGTTTCTCAGGCCCTGGTCCTCATGGGGGACTCAACCACCCTGACACCTGCTGGAGGACAACACAGCGGGACAGCAATCCAGCCATCCAGACAGTACCTTCAGTGTGTAGCTGACAGCTTCCTAACACAGTTGATTGAGAAGCCAATGTGGAAAGGCAGTCTGCTGGACCTCATGCTTGCAAACAAGGAAGAGCTAGTTGGAGGTGTGAAAGTCAGGAGCAGGCTTGGAAATACTGGAGTACAAGATTCTTTGAGGATGGAGCAAGGCAAAAAGCAGGTTAGCCTCACCTCAGATTTTGGGAAGATGAGGGAGCAACTGGACACTGTTTCTAGACATATGAAGGATAGGAAAGTGGTTGGAAGTTGTCAGCATGTATTTACAAAGGGCAAGTCATGCTTAATCAACTAGAAAGCCTTCTATTAGGTGACTGGCTGGGTAGACAAGGGGAGAATGGTGAATATTGTTTATTTTAACTTCAGTGAGGCTTTTAACACTTTCTCCTATAACCTTCTCACAGAAAAGCTGATGAAAGGTGATCAGTGAGGTGGATTGAAAATTATCTGAACTGCTGGGCTTGGAAGGTTGTGATCAGTGGCACAAAATCCAGCTAGAGGCCAGTCATTAGCTTTGTCCTCTAGGGGCTGATACAGACTCTAATACTGTTCATCATCTTCATTACTGACCTGGATGATAGGACTTGCTCCCTCAGCCAGTTTGTGACTAACACAAAACTGTGAGGAATAGCTGATAGACCAGAGGGCTTTGCAGCCATTCATGGGGATCTCGATAGGCTGGACCAGGAAGAACCGTACAAAGGTCAGCAAACGGAAGCGCAAAGTCCTGCACCTGTGCGAAATAACCCCAGGCATCAGGGCAAGCTCAGAGCNGGGATCTCGGTAGGCTGGACAAATGGTCCGGGAAGAACCACACACAGGTCTGCAAACGGAAGCGCAAAGTCCTGCACCTATGCGAAATAACTCCAGGCATCAGGGCAAGCTCAGAGCGGACCTGCTGCAAAGTAGCTGGCAATTCTGGTGGGCAAACTGAACATGGGCCAGCAATAGACCCTTCTGAAAAAGAGGGTCAGCACTATCCTGAGCTACATTAGAAAAGAGTGTTACCGACAGGTCAAGGGAGATCATCCTTCCCCTCTACTCAGCCCTGATGGGGCTGCATCTGGAGAGCTGCATCCAGTGTGAGGCTCCCCATTGCAAGGGAGATGTGGGCTGGCTGGAGCGAGCCCAGGAAAGGGCTGCAACATTGACTATGGGACAGGAACATCTCTCGTATGAAAAGAAATTGAGAGAACTGGGACTGTCAGCTTGCAGAAGACATGGCTCAGGGGAAACTTATCAATGTGTATAAAGATCAGAAGGAAGGATATTTAGAAAAGGAAGCCAGATTCTTAATGGTGCCTAGAGACAGAGCAATAAGCAACGGGCCCAAACTGAAATAGGGGAAATTTTGTCTGAACATAAAAAAAAAAATTCTTTACTGTGGGGTGGTTGAACATTGGACCAGGCTGCCCAGGGAAGCTATAGATTCTCCATCATGGGAAATATTAAAAACCCAACTGCACATAGTCCTGGGAAACCTACTGTAGCTGACCCTGCTTGAGGTGGGGGAGCAGGATGAGATTAACTCCAGAGGGCTCTCCTAATCCCAGCTATTCTGTGAGTCTGTGATTCAAAGCATATTCCCAGCCCATTCCTTCTTGCTGTATGTTTCTATCTACTTCATTTCTTCAGCATAAAATAAAAATAAATGAGTAGTAGGAAATAATTTTGATAGGCAAGTAGATATTCTGCTGGATAAATCCAAGGAGAATCACATTGGCAGATTTCCCAAAGCCGAAGTAATCTCTGCTTGGGTAGTTATGCAAGAGATATCTCTGCCAAAGGCTTCTTTTTCTTTTCCTTTCTAAACTATATATATATATATAAAATGTATATGTGTATATATATTTGAAGAGACTGGATTCCAAAGAAATGAAATTGAATTGTATCTGCACCTGGAGCACATACTCACATAGAACTTTAGGAAGGGTTTGGATGTGACAACTAGAGTGTTGCCTGTCAGGCACATGGCTACAAGGAATAAGAAAGGAGCCTTTTCTTCTGTTTATGAGGACAGCAGAGAATCTGCAGCCTGAAATCACTGGTGTTTCTCATGCAGGTTTCTGCAGGTTTCTGTGCTGAAACACTGCAGGTTTCACCTATGAAACCTGCAGTGTTTCAGCAGGTTTATTTCAGCAGCCTGTATTTCCTATTGAGAGACTGCTGATGAATTATCAGCACTATTCTGACACTGCCCCTTCCCCAGGATATGTTCTGCCAAATCTTCTCGTCGGGGTCTTTTGCGCAGGGTATGGAATACAGGTATCATGGGGGAAGGAGCCTTCTCTGCATCATGGCAGATATGAAGTAGAGTTGGGTCACGGACTCAGAGCACCAACAAGGCTGGACTGGATCATCCAGTCCAACCCTACTGGGTAGGTTACCTGGAACAGGTTGTCCAGGATCATGTCCAGATGGCCTGAATATCTCCAAGGTCAGAGTCTCTATAATCTCTCGTGCAACCTGTTCCAGAGTTTGACATCCTTCATAGAAAAAAGTAAATCTTATTTTTAAGTTGAATTTCCGGTCCATTTGAATAAGCTGAAAGCTTCTCTGTAGTGATTTGTTGCTAAACAGGACCCTGGCTAGTGTAAAAGGCCAAGGTAATAATACCTGCCTATCAAATGACAAATTCTGTCTGAGTTGGTATAGCAAGGGAAAAGCCATTTTTCTTCAAGGGTGCATGCTCTTCTGACAGGCTTGACAAATAAAAATATTTGGTAATAAATGACCTGTCCTTACCCATTCAATTGTATGCTAGGTGGCACTTGTGAATTTAATCATTTTCATCTGGTATTTAATGTTTTGCATCTTGTGGAAGATCTAATTTCACTAGGCTGTTGTGGAAATTCTTATACAAACAAAGCATATTAGTCATTGTACAATACCTGTTCTGCTCTGAAATGGACATGCATCTCCAAATGGCATGTAAATTACAGGATTTACAGTCTGATACGAATTTTCAGTAGTCTGTGGATAAATAAGATAGGATTCAGTGAGTGTTCAGAGTCTGCAAATAGTGTCCTAATGAATTAATGGTCTTTCATTACCACCTATTGATCAACATGTGATTTCTCAGAAGGGGGTTTCATTTGACATCTTCGTATGTTTTTTATACAAAAATACTTTTTTACACAAAAGGAATTGAAGGTCTAGCTGTCATTTCTGGTATCAGATGTAAGGAAAGAGTGAGGATTCCATTAGTAACATTTTTTTCTATATTCACTGTCTTCTCAAACTTCCAGCATTATTACTTGTGATTTGAGTTTATGTTTTTCTGTGGATTTTTTTGCTTTGTTTACTTTTTTGCTTTGTTAAATCTAATTTGTAGAACAGCAGTTCCGTATTTTCTGTGTTCTGGAGTTGAGTTAATTCAATTGTAATATTTTGACATTTACTGGTTTTATTTCTTTTCAGATTAGATGAAACACTAGGTAATACCCTACTAGAACTGCTAGCATGAGATTGTCCAGCTTATAAGCTGTATTTTTTAAACTGCTGAGACTGAATTTTCAGGTTCTGAACAGCCCCTTTGTCATACCTGAGAAAAAAATGTCAAAGTTTCTGTCAAGGCTTGCATGGCTTTCCATGAAGTGATGAGTCTGGGAACCTCCAGAGCGTAGATTTTGATATAAATCTTGTCCAGGCTTCCTGTAAGCTTCTAGTCCTAGAAATGAGACCTGAGATTCGATTAGGGACTAAGTTCTATTGCTCACATTTCTTGCACATTACTCAGCATTGATTTAAAATGCTTCAAAAGTCTCTAGCTTCAGGGAGGGCGGAGAAAAATGGAAAACTGTGGCCTGAAGCACATCCTGAAAGTTCAGGACCACAATGCAAATAAAGCCCACAGCATCATAAATTAATAGGTGTTGGGTTTTTTTGGATTTTGGTTGTTGCATTATTTTCTCAGACCTGGTACACGATTTTGTTTTTAAATGACAGTTATCAATAGCATTATATCTCCTGCAATATTTCTCTTATTTTTTCATATCAGAGGAATTTGAAATCCTGGCTTCGGGATTGCATCCTCTTCCCATTTTAGACCTCCTGCAGACCTCAGTGGGCATTGAATGAAATCTGCAATACTTTTCTTTTACGTCCGGAACGGGAGTCGGGAAGACGGTCTAGGCTGCTAAAGTCTAGAGCTGACCCTAGATTTTAGATATATAGAATTGATATCAGTGGGAATTAAATGATGACATTCGGGATTTTCATCATCTTCTATCATCTTGTATCATTTTGCATAATCTTGAAGAAAGAAGGATATTTCTTTCTCACAGTTTGAATTTTCTGTTGCTGAGCTGAACACATCAGTTTAATCAAATTATTTTCTCATTCTTACAGTTCAGTTTGGTGAGCTCAGTTAGGACTGGCTTTACCATGAAGAATGGTAAAAAGTGATGCCTGGTCCCAGGGAAGCAGGGGTAGCTGGGCTGCCCTGTCTCTAGAGTGGCCAGAGAAGGCAAAGAGTGCTAGAGCTGAGCTCTAAACTAGAGTGAAATCTACTCACTTCCGTTTATAAACAGTAATAAGGAATTGTGTTCAGTGAACAGATCTTCAGTTAGGGGTTAGAACCAGATCTTGTTAATGGCTAGGCCCTTTTGTTCAGAGAGGTTATGCTGCCATCCTTAAAGTGTTACCAGATTGTTCAAAGAAATCTGTTAAGTTCTGGTTTTGAATGGAGTTTTTCTACTAAATTGGAGTCTATTCCATCTATTGTGCCTGAGGTATAAAAGCTCTTCAGTTCAACTCCCAGGCATCTATGAGATTTCTCACATTGTCAAGCACACTTGAAAGTCAACTGAGTGCAGCAGACATTGGGTCTATATGTCAAAGCAGGAAAGAATAAATGAGCCATAAGGAAAATGCATTTGCAAGCTGTAACTGTTGGTTATCATGGGGCTGAGAGCAGTACCTCCACACAAACACCTTGCTGGTGAGAGTAACGTGAGACAGAATAAAGGAAGCAGAACAATTCAGGCTGGCATAAAGCTGTACCCTTTGGTTGTTTATAGGATTATTGCATGTGCTGTGCAATATCTTGCTGCACTGCATTGAGCAATCATTTGCCCTTTGAATGTATTGAGTAATTGTCCATGCTTTGTAATGCTATTTGGGTAATTGCCTGCCTGTGCCACGGTTTATTGAACATCTGTCTTGTGATATTTTATTGAATAATTGCTTGACAGGTGTATTGCTTTACTCAATAGTTGGTTATTTTCCTTGATGCTGCCTAGAACTATTTCTGGGTTTGAATGGCGTGAGCCTTTTCAGGAGTGGCATCTCTGGAGCCAAATATTTACAAATTTGTTCATGTCTTCACCCAGAGACTGCTTTATCCCATTGCAAACTTCGCTGTCCTGATGCTGGCACTATTGCTATTATATTATTCTGTGATGGATGACTATTTTACATGAATCTTCCTCCACTGACTTAAAGAAGCTGGACTGTCTTATTTTTCCCACGAACCTTCTGGGATCACAAATGAACTGCACTCATTGGAAAGCAGCTCATTATCCTTCTTCTCTGTTATTGTAGCATCTGGCCTCCTCACTTTTGGTCCAGTGCTTTACAGTCTATGACAGGCATATCTCCTGACTGGAGAAAAAAAAAAAAAGGAAATTCAGAGCTGTTTCCTTCATATCTTAGGTCTGTGGCAGGGAGCATGCACTACTGCTAGGACAAGGGCATCATTCATCACTTCCTATTGATTGAAAATAGGATATATTTGAATGGCAGTGTATGTTACAGGAGAAAAAGTCTTTTAACCTTACTTTTCAAAAGAGAGCAGTCTTTTCTAAAATACGCTGACTACCAGTGATGTAACCCCATGTTGCTAAGTCCTTCTTGCTCTTCCTTTGTTACCTTTTAGCATCTCAGAAACAGTGAACGTGAATCATCATGTCATGTTTTATATTCTTATTCACCAGTACATCATTCTTTATTTAGAAAGGCCAGAGTATGAAGGAAACTATAATGCTGTTATTCAGAATTGTTAATGCAATTTTGCATTTGGGTTCATCAGTTCAGGATCATATGGGATTTGCTTATTTTTTGAACTCAAAACCAGAGACTTGGCATTGTTATTTTTCCAGGACAGGTGTAGAAGTAAGAGCTGGTAATTATTGTTCATCCAGCAAAGACATATTTGGGTCCTTAAGGGGTCTGTTACCCTCATTACTCTGGATAAAACCTAGTTTGATCCTTTAATGTGTTATTTACCTAAACAAATGCCCAGTTAAGTTTCAGTTGGATATATTCCTATCTCTTGCTCACTCTTTTTTTTTCTGTTCTCTTTTAGTAGTTGCAGTGATTCATTTCAGAGATAACTTGCTTCTAGTGGTGATAAATATTTGGAGATGCTTATATATTTCTGGCAAATTAAGTCTATAACCAGCAGCGGAGTACTAACAAGAAAACAGCTATTTATATATTTTGAGTGGTGATGAAGGGAAATAGACTTTCTACTGCCTGAAAGATTATATGCAGAGGCATCCTCTGTTATACCCCCTGTAAAGTTGGACTAGATGCTGCCTCAGATCTGAACTGATACATGGAGTGGGAAGAACAGAGTCCCTTCCTCATTTGGGGTTGTTGGTTTTCCTCTACTCTTTAGGGAGAACAGCTGATGCTGTCTCTTGTATAGATGGTTTAAGCAGGACCCATTTGACCTTCAAGAGTCTTGTAAAGAGCTATAGCTGCAATGCAAGTGTACACTTTAAGTATTGCACTTGGCCCCAGTTGTGGTGACATTGGGTTATGACTCTTAAGGAGAACTGGGACAAACATTCAAGGTTGGCTGGACAAGGCTCTACTTTGTTCTCTGCTTGAAGGCAATTGTAGTATGTGCTTGTCTATGTCTTGCACTAACAGAAACAGAAGTCACAATTAAAAATAACTAAACAAACTCTTTCTGTGTCAGAAAACAGCCAGAATACCTATAGAAAAGCAAAACAAACAAACAAAAATATAGAAACTTACGCCTAAGGCAGCCAAATAACCTAAAGGAAACTGATACACGGTGAACGAGATGCAGGGGTTTATCCCAGGAACAGCATGCCTAGATGCAAGGGTCAATTCTTTTATGCATTCTTTCATCTCTAGTAAAATCAAGAAAACTACCAGGGACGTGGACGACAAGTCCAAAAGTTGCTAACGGCCTGAAGGCAGAAAAGGAAGAAGCACAAGTTACACGCATTTCCTGGGAGACCATGCAGGCAATTCTGTCTTTCTTTCTAACCTGAAAAAAACCCTCTCCGATTAATGTTTTAAAAATCCCACTGAAGCACTATTGAATATTTTATCAAGTGAGGTGATTCTCTTTTATATTGTCCTGGTAAATATTTTATTTTGTTCACATGGATTCTGCAAGTGAGAGCGGTTCCTACATTTCTTCGCCTTGTGTTGTTGCTCGTATGAGCTGCCACAGCTTTAGCTTTTGTCAGCAGGGTGAAGGAGTAAACTCCCCAGAGCACTGCTTCGCAATACTGCTGGAACTGGAGCTGGGAAGCTCCACCAGGCCACCTGGTCTTGCACCTTCAAATATCAGCTTTCAAAACATCTCAGTTTATGGGATTTCAGCCACTGCCCATGTAAGACTGCTGCCAAATCTTAGTCTATCCTTTATCACGACCTTAAGAGGAAAAGGGAGAGAATTAATACAATACCAAAATATCCCCAGAAAAATGCATTAAGGTCTTTGCAGGTGAAATCCAACTTTTTCCTCCCCAGAAGTTTCAGTTAACTTCTATAAATTCAGGTTAACGTAAGATATTTAGAACAGGTCTATAACAAGCCATTACTCAGACTCAGGGAATATCTTACTTAAAGTCCGTGCCTGCCTGCCAGTTCTCACTTTGGGAATGCTTTGATGCAGTAACAAGTTGCCATATGGATGTTGCATTGATCCTAACCATGGATGTAACACTTTTAGTTTCTGTATTTTCACTTGCTTGTTAGTGACAAATTCTGCCTAATAGCAGCTAGATGTATAAAATGGCATAAGCATTGCAATACTCTGGTACAGCTTGGTCCTTCCGCGCTTACAGTACTTGTGCAGAAGACCTAGCGAAGTTTCCTGGGACTCAGGCCCATATTTCTCACCATGGGGGCTCTGTCTTACCCCAATGAATCTTGGCACATGCTCAGCCCTTTGTGCCTACGCTGTCTGTGTGTGTGTGTGTAATGTTCAGTTCAAGACAAAAAAAAGTGGGAACCAGGCTAATATTTTGACTCATTCCTCTGTTTCATATTGCACCAGCTCCCATACATACCTGGCATCATCACATACTGGTAGATGGACCACTGCTGGTATAGCACCTAGAAAAAAAAGCCAGATAAATGCCATGATACATACAGTTTACCCAAGTCCGAACCCCAGTTTTCTTTGGCATGAACTAAGTTTCTCTTTCAGGATGAGAAATCTCAAGTGAATTGTTTTGGAGTTTATGGACTATTTTTCATTGCTTATTTTTTAATACCTCTATAAAGGTGGTCATTTTTATGTCACTTTCAAAGGTTGTTGCCCCAAAGTTCCCACTCTCAACTATCCTATTTGTGAAAGTATATGTCAGTGGAGGTTTAGTAAGAAGTGGCTCAGAAGCAGAGCTCAATAATGTTTATATTCTTAGCTTAAGAAATAAAACATGTTTCATAATTATTAAGTACAAATTAAAGTTTTAGTGTAAAAAGAAAGAAAACAATGAAAATAAATTTACTGGTACTCCATTAGCTAATATAAAGTGCTGAAATTCTCCATTTGAAATCTCAAAAGTGCAATTCAAAACTGTACAGAAGGAAGTTAGTAGAAAATAGAGCCATAACATTCTTGACACAGCTACTGTTTAAAAAGCCAATTTAAAAATGTGAGTGAAATCCTTTATCAGTATGAAAATAGATGGAAATATATTCAGTGCATTTGTAGCATAGGAAAGGGTATATTTAATGTTATCTGGTCTTGGCCTTTAAATGAAATTTGCATTTGGTTCTCAATGTCTTTGTGAATGCTCTCCTTCCTGTTCCAAACCCTTTCTAATCCTGAAGCATGCACACACTACTGAAATACAGAACATTTTATGTGGCTGCTGAAAAATTTTAGTGATTTTTATAAAGTTAATTATTGTTCTGCAGTGAAATTTTGAATTTTGTATCCAGTGGGATTTTGATGGGAATAGACTTGTTCAAAACTGAGACAATCCTATGCGCTCATCTACCAGGGTGTATCTCCTCCTTGCAGAGGCTATATCCTAGCTATCCTAGCTTTTTTTGAGTTCATTCCAAAACATAGCCTAAAAAAAAAAATCTACCCTAGATTTCATATGATAGGTCCAGCTTAGACTATAATATGATGCTTGATGTTTCTTGATGTTTCATTTTGTGATCCCTGTGCTGCTGAAATGTCACTTATTCAAGGCTCACAAAGACTCATATAAGAAGAGAACCAGGGTACTTGTTTTACGTAGGTGGCCCAGGCTTTCTGGGAAGTTATAATGCATACCAAGAAAACCCTTTCTACCACATGCTGCCCCACAGCGTCAGTGGTCCGAAGGGGCCAGCTTCTCACACAGCATGCAAACCCTCACCTTGCATTTCAAATGCTACTGAAGGATCCAACAACTTGCCCAGTTCTAGCATCGTTCTTTCCAGTTCACACATGTGAATTGTCTCACCTCGGGTCTCTCGGCTGGGCTGGTATGTGATTGCTGACTTTGTACGGTCAGTTACCTGGATAGTTTTCTTGCGCAGTGTATTTCATCTGTATAGAACATGCCTTAGTGCAAGCGGGTGAGACTGACCACTCACTCCATGTCAGAATGAACTCAGAGCAGCAATAAAGGTCAGGAATGCCCTGCTATTTGTTGGAGTATGCTGTTTACAAAACAGCTACTCCACGTCTTAATGCCACCTTCCTAGGACTCCTATAAGCATCTTCAAAGATGAGCTTACGCTGAAACTTTGTAACTCCTATACATTCATAGACCTATACATTCATAGACCCATATTGGGTTTGTATCACACTGCAGTTCCCCATGCTGTGAATGTCTGTGCACAACTGCATGTTTCACAAGTAGTTTATTCCTACATTTCTAATTTCTTTCTTATCTTTGACTCCCTCTGTCTTCCACAGAGTTTAATAAACATATTTCCAGCTTCATCTTAACACCACCTTCTCACTCAGGCACCTTCTCACACATAAT
Organism: Crypturellus undulatus; assembly: GCA_013389825.1. NCBI lineage: Eukaryota > Metazoa > Chordata > Aves > Tinamiformes > Tinamidae > Crypturellus > Crypturellus undulatus. The sequence continues at coordinate 100,965 of VWPW01014682.1, forward strand.
GAACACACTCAAGCCCAAAACAGTCATTCTCAACTCTTATTTAGAATGAAAACCAGCAAACTCTGCTTCAGATCTTAAGAAAGGCTTGTATTCTTCAAGCTTTTCTGCTTTCTCCCCAATCATATNCTTCCACAGAGTTTAATAAACATATTTCCAACTTCATGTTAACACCACCTTCTCACTCAAGCACCTACACCACCTTCTCACTCAAGCACCTTCTCACACATAATGAACACACTCAAGCCCAAAACAGTCATTCTCAACTCTTATTTAGAATGAAAACCAGCAAACTCTGCTTCAGATCTTAAGAAAGGCTTGTATTCTTCAAGCTTTTCTGCTTTCTCCCCAATCATATCAGTAGCAATGTCTTTGACTAAATGGTACTGACCAATTTCTTAATTGTTGGTGCTAGAAACTGAGACTGGAGGATCAGGAATCACAATGAGATTAGGCAGTGCATCTGTTCATGTACAAAGTTAGCATTCTCTATAACTTGATAGTCCCAGGTCTTATAGTTTAGCATTCTGTATAACTTGATAGTCTCAGGGCTTTAGGTTTTCCCACATTTTTGGAGCTAATTGCCCATTTGTCTTGGACAGCCTTCTGAACACATGTAGACACATGTAGATGGACACACAGTAGTCTTAGCATGCCTGTCCCACACCGTCCTTCTTAATTTTTATGCAAATGCCAGAGCAAATCAAAGGACATCCCCTTGAAAAACAGTGGCTGGATTACCTGCCAATGGAAAGCACAATGCATCCTTCTACAACAGTCATTTAAGGAACTGCACAGCACATCTGTTAAAGCATTTTGATGTATTTTCTATTCATCTGTGACCAAGTTACTCTACTCTGTTAAATAAAGAACTTCAGCGCTCTATAGAATTAATGACTTGATAACCAGCATCATTAGTGCAATGAAGTTAGTGGACCACTATTTTAGACAACAGACTGTGTCACTGGAATTGCACTTGGGTTCACTTGCCACTCATGAAAAGAGGGGTGTTCACTGTGTGCAGATCTCAGTTCAGAATCCATCCAAAACTAAAATGAAAAATTTCATCAAAATGTCAGAAATGAAATGTGCTGATAAGCTCAATTGAGGAGCGTCCAGAGAATTGCATAATGACTAATGTAAGTCAATAAAAAAGGGAAAAGAATCTGTATTTTATAAATGTAAGCTGTGATTACATAGTTGATAGCCCTAACTGAATAACTTAATACATGTTCCCAGTATATATACTTGTCTGGAACACATAAGCAGTACAGAGCTTATATTCTAAATCCTCCAAAGCTATTTACAAAATGTATTACTTGCCAAGGCAGTCATATTTGCTGAAAAATGCAGCCATAATAATTTAACTATTCTGAAAGCAATTCACTTGAAAAAGCTGTGCCTTGTATTTAAAGAGATGGGAATATGCAGGCCTAATATCACCAACAAAAACTGCTGAACTCCCTAAAATCTTCAGTCTGAAATGAACCTCTGTCTTCTCAAGTTTTTGTCCTTCTTCTGAAAAAAAACCCAACCTCCTCCAAGCCCCTAGTCGTCTGAGGCACTTTACTTTGGATTGTTCCAGCAAAGGGTCTTCTTTGCAGGATGAAGGATTACCAGGCATCATCTTCCCTCTTCCCTACATCTTTTGTTTTTCTTCTCCTGGCAGGCAGCACTGCATCCCGCACTCTGGATTCTCCAGCAATCAGCCTGTCAGTTCCTCCTTTTCTGGTGTGAATCCTTGGTCTTCTTCCATCTGCTCTGCCTTCTGCTCCCTTTCACAGTTGTCTCTATATTATCCCTGTTTCTGCTTAGCCTCCTCTCCTCTGCTATATTTTCTTTTTGCTATCAAGCTTCTTTCAGCTGCCACTTTGTACCCCACATGTACCTAGCACATCTTTGGCATTCTCGCTTATCATTGCCCTTTCTTGGATATCTATGTCTTAGCTGCAACTTCTTCTCTTGGTTACTTTTACACTAGAGAAAAAAAAAAAAAAACACCAAACCAAGCCAAACAACTACCCATGAAAATTCCTACTTGCATTTGTCTGTTTATAGCCTGCCTTTCAAGGAGCTTCAGCTCGTTGCTACCACTGTCGTGATTTTTTCTTTTTGCAGCTGACTGCAAACTTGCTTGACTCTGCACATCTTGTCTCTCTGACGTGCCACGCTGCCCACAGACGTGTCATGTCATTTAACATCGGACATAAATTAGGAAAGAGGAAAGGGGTTGTTGCTTCAGTATGTACTGTTCCCTTTTCTGCTGTTTGATGTGTGGCAAAATAACACCTCTGAATTTGGAAAAACTACTCATGTTAAAGAACTGCGGCTGTGTTCAGAAAGTAGCAATGTTATTAAATGTGCCAAGGCTGTGTAGATATTTGGCTGCATGAGAAATAGGCCCTCATGGAGCTGGAAAGATATTAAGAAATTAAGAGTTAAAAAAAAAGAAAAGAAGCAAACTCCCCAAAACAGCTCGGCAGTGGCAAATCTTCTCCTGTTAAAGCTCAGAATTGCTTTCCTAGTCATAACACTGTTTCACACCACACACTGGCCTACTACTAGTACTTAATTCCCCAAGGGGAACAGAGATTAGTTTATCACTAACAGACATATGCATCCTTCCAAAAAACAGTGAACTATGATACCCATCTCTGACAGTACGGAATGTGTTCAAAGGCTCGGTGTTCTTAGAAGAGCTAAAAAAGAAATCACTAGATGCTACAGAAAAAGGCAGAATACTATTAAAAATGCAGCTGTTTCACTCTGTATTCAATTGTCTCCCTTTTAAAGTCACTGCAGAATAGGTGCCTGGCCTATGTCAGGGGAAAGTGTGGCTAGTGTGTCTAATATTATCTTCACAAAAGTGAATCAATCGTATCCATTTCCTTTTGTTTGCTCACTCCTTCACTTTTCCCAGTCTTCCTCTCCCTCGGGAACCTGGCTGCTATACACACTTCACAACTGCATGGATGTTTTCCTAATGCCAACAACATATAAGCTGAATGCTTACCAGTGCTGATCCATGCAGTGTAGCAGAGCAACACTTACAGAGGGGAATATCACAGCAGCAATAAAAAGCTGATTTTCTTTTCTTCATACTTTCTCTTCATTCCCATTTCTTTTTACACTGATGCAGTGTTCACACAGGAATACTTCACAGACAAAAAGAAACTCTGTTATAGCCACCACAGACAGACTTCTCGACTGTCTCAATTTTTTACCCTAAATTCTTCAGTGTGCCTGGCTTTTTAATCCTACTGTATCACAACACAGGCCTTGAATCTCTTTGCAGGACTACCATGCTCCTTACCTTGCCTTCATGCTGCTTAGTCCTGCCTCTACCCACCTTCTCTTTCCTTCAGTTATCTTTTCTGTTCCCTACACTCTTGGCAGACTCCTTTCCTGAAAGCACTTTTTAGAGCATGTAGCAACGTGAAGGTTCATGATATTTATGTAATTGCCCTCCATAAAAAGCAGTGTGAGAAACTGGGCTTGTATTGGTTGTATAAGATTGGCTGAAAAGTGACCAAGGAAGAGTTACAGATGTTGGCTGTTATCTGTTACTCTCACTGCTAAAAAGAAAGTGAGAAATGTGCCTGTTGGACCCTTCATCTTCCTGTCTGGAGTAAGAAAGAGCAAAGCTGTCCTAGGTGGCATGCAGATCCGAACAATGGATATTATCCTACAGGAGACCTGGGCTTTCTGTACTGACCTCACACTGTGGAGAGACTGCCCCATGCCTGCAGTCTATTGCCAGCCCGGTCAGCTGTTAATGATATTGAGGTAAATTCCTGCTTCTCCAAATGCTTTCTTATCATTCACAATTTTGGAATGAGTATGTAGAAAAATATATTCACCTGTGCAAAGGAAAGCTCACCATGAAGAACACAGTGAGGGCATTGCCTGCATATGGTGTGATACACGCATGGTGTCAGGGATGGGTATGTTTTCATTTTCGTGTTCCACTGGAGGCTAAATGATGCTGTCGCTTTTGTCTGCGTTACTTGTAAGGACTCTAAAGTTAAACAGAAACCAAGGTCTAAATTCATCTGTTTCTGTGACAAAGTCGTCCATTTTTGCTGCAACCTATTATCATCTGTGGTAAAATAATGAAGCAAGAAACAAACCCAAATGTAAGTGTTACCACACTGTCAAAGGAGTGAATTTATGCAGGCAGTCTATTATGTGAGGGCGGTGGGCTAATTCTTCAAGCTCTGAAAACAGATTCAGGGTTGCCCATGAACAAACTCACCTTCCCTCTCTGCTCTACCTCGCTGAACTCATATCCCTGATCCTGGCGCAAAACTTGACGGGAAGCCTCCCTCTTCCCAGCCCTAGCCAAGTACATGGCCACATCTGGGCCGTGCTCTATGGCAGATGGCAGCTAATGCCTGGCTGGAGGGGGCCCGGGGCCCGGAGGCCGCTGGCAGCGCGACCAGCCCCGTGTTTGTGCTGGCAGCACAACGTTTGCCGCTGCCCGGCGCCTCTGGCTGATTCCCAGCATGTATGTGGCAGCCGCTCCTCCTCACACATCAGTCAAGCCCGTTTTCATGAGGCGTCCCCGCTCCCACCCACCTTTACCTGCTCTACGTTCGCTAGGGAGAACCTGTGTGATTGCTGTGACTGCTACTTTGTAAGCACTGGGTTTAAAGGCCCTCTTTTAAAAGTCTGTGGCCAGTAGGGGCCAAAATTACGGCTTTGAAGACGTATTGTGAAGAGGGGTGCAGCCCTGGGCAACCATTTAGGTCAGTATAATAAGGTGCTCCCTTTTAAACACTTCTGATACACACTGCAGGTTGCCATGCTTAACCTATTAATATTAGGTTTTTAAGTAAGAATTAATAAATAAGTATATTAATATCCTTAGCAATTTTAAGGCATGGGGCAGCCAGTCCCCTCTTTCTTTACCCTGTGATGGGCAGGACTGTGTAATTCAGCGCAATGGTTGCTGGAGACTCTCCGTGCCATATGTGCATACAAATTATCCTTTTTATGTCCTGTAAAGGTACAAAAATAGAGGGGGATTTTGGCTGGCTAGTTTGAATTTTGCCTCATGTATTATCTTGATTTGCCCAGTTGTCATGTAGGGTTGAAACAGCTTGTGACTGCTCCTGAGACTCCAGTGGTGTTGCAGTTGCCTCCTCTTGTTGACAAATTTGGAAAATCCCCTTCTTCCCACCTGGGTATGCCTGGATCCTGGTGGGGAGTGTGATCTCCAGCACTTGAAGTTCAGTGCCACAGGTTGCCTCTTACTAAGCAAACCGCAAATGGTCTCTCAAAGCCTTTTTGATCACTAATTGCAAGAGAGGGATTATCACTAAAATGCTTCCAGCTAATAGAACTTCTCAGTTAAAAGTGCCCTAACCATGACAAATCTACTTGAAAATATACTTTAAACAATTCCTGAAAAACTAATATCTGAAATAGCTAGTATATGTAAAAGCAGTTTTTAAAAAGTCCTATGTGAAATCTGAGAGAAGGCAAGACCTCGCTCCACACACCTCAGCAAAACTGTTCTCTTGGCTGTGGAGCCTCCACAAATTGTTCTCTCAAATCAAAAACAAAAGTTTCCTGAGGAGACAGAGCACACCAGGAAAGAAATGGCAATTAGAGAGGGAAGTCTGTGATGGTAAACACTGCAGTGTAAATTAGCCCTGCAGCTGCAGAGAGAAGAGAGAAGTTGTTTGCTCCTTACCTGTGACCATTACAATTATTTTCTGAATTTTTTACCAAAAAAAAATACTGTAAATTGCTTTAGTTCCAAATATTTCTGTGGATCAGCACTGATTCATACATGCAAAAATGTGTACACATCACTGTCACTACCCTTGTCTCATGTCACAGTCAGAAGGGATATAACAGAGGTTCACTCTTGTAAATCTGCCCGATTTACAAGTGCTATAATGGATATTGAATCAAAGACTTACAGGCATCAATTACTCAGAGGGAATACGCACTTCAAGTGCTCTTCTCTTTCAACAGATCACCTCCTACATTATCCCCTTTGACCACTAATTGCCGAGAGTAGTTCTGAGTTAAATAACCTGTGGGGAAAGAATTATTTATAAAGGATTACAAGCCTATGACTTTGATGAATTTTTTAATGCAGTATAGACAAGAACACTAAACCCTGGAGGAGGCGGTTGCGTTTTTAATCGCAACGTGAGATGCATTTACTGTAAAAGGTGACACAGAATATCCCAAATATCAAATGCACAATATTCTTTTTGTACTTGGCTGAAATTAATGAAATCTTTGAAATTACTGAGAGGCAAATGCATGTAGAAATACGTTTGCCCTGAAATGAAAGTCTGTAGAGCTTTCATGCACACGTCTCACATCAAACCCTTCTGTCATGAGAAGTGGGTATGTGTGTTTGTGCGTAAGCATGCACATGCTTGTGCACGTGTGCTTATGCTGGAAGAAGTCAGCTCAGACTTAGTTTTCATATGACTGAGATAGATAGATAAACTCTCCTGATCTCCTGTTGCTTCCTGCTGGTAGGCTATAAGAAAGAAGGCATTTATTGAAGGTGGGTTTTTTTTTGTCTTCAAGGGTATGTTTTTTTCTGAAATTTAAGGAGTTTTATCATCCATCAGAGTAAGCATTTTAGTTGGTATGAAGTAGCTTACAGCTGCTGAGGACTTTGGAGCTTCAGTGCAACAGGTCCTGAACCCTTTTGTATGAGGATGCAATGATGGAAAACTTACATAGCAAGGTGCAAAAAGAGAGAAAATGAGAGAAGTGAGGAATTTCTTCCCTTAGAAGCAAAAATGAGTGTCTTCAACATTTAGCACTTTGAAGAATGGGGAAATTTTGCATAAGACTGAGTAGCTGATGTGAAAAAGAAAAATCAGGGGAGCCGGTCCTCATTCAGTAACAAGTTGAGAAGAGCAGAGATGGAGTGTGTGGATCTGATAACTGCGGAGATCGTTCTGGGAAACTTCCTGTCAGATTAACCACGGTGAAACTTAGTTCGATTTGCAACTTTACTGCAATCAGCTGTGGAGCTTGTTAGGATCCCTGTCATGCTGGAAGACTTGTCACTCAGCAACAAGAGAAAGTGTCCTTGGAGGATGCAGAGGAAGGCACCACAGGTGGTTCACTGAAGCTTCCCTGAGGTACCTGAAAACAAATATTCAGGCGAATTTCAACACATTTAAGAGTTTAAGAGTTAAGAGTTTAGAAAAGTTATACAAACTCAGAGTGTGATATGGCTTCCTCTGAAAACTAGGCTTTTGTGACGAAGTCCATTTTGAGATAAGTAGACCTGAGAAATATTTTATGAAATTTTGTTTGAAAGAGTTGCCCTTCTGTATCCACAACTTTCTATGAGGCAGCATCAATTCAAATTATTTTTACACTGAAGTTTTGAAAATATTTTTAAAGAATTTGAGATTTCATCTTATTTGCGTCAGGAACATTTTCATTCACCTAGAAGCTCATGCCGAAAGGGAAAAGTTCTTCCTCTGTTATTAATCCATCTGATAAGTGAAATTCCAGATTTACCTCATAAATTGGAAACTTAGGGCTTGACAAAACTCTCCCCTAATATTTCTTGCACATCTATCTATCTTCCCTTTCTGTAAGCTAGGTTTTTTTAACAGAAAAAGGTTCCATTACAAATGCAACCAACTTCTCTTCTAAGTATTAAAGCACAAGAAAAGTTTCAGTTGTTAAACTGGTTTCATTTTTAGCTTACACCCTCAGATCTGTCTGGTATATCATCTGAGTAGCAGGTGGCACTGGTAAAATGTGTTTTCCATATGTTCTTCTTTAAACTGGACCCAGCAGAGTGATAGCTACATTTCCGAGCATTTAGCCTCGACCTGTCCTACGTCTATTCCCAGTTATATAATTTAACAAGTAATTACAGGGGGATGGTAGTTAGCCTTGAGTTCATTTTAGATGGAACGGTTTCCCTGTTCCTATGGGGTTGTTTCCATATTTATAGAGCCAGTATTTGTACTCTTGGTTTGAAGCGATTGCATTCCTACCATGCCCTGATGAGCCTTTCCCAGTGCCATTGTGGTCATGAAAGCTGGAAACTGCGAGTGTTGCAGGTGGTGAGCAGCAGGGTTTGATTAATCCAAATTCCATTTTAGCATTATTGAAAAAGGGCAGGGCAAAAGGAATGCCATGCAGCTGAGTGTCAAACGCACTTAGAAATACTGCCGCTCTGGGGATGACGATGGTACGGGTCACGCAGTAATTACTTCGAGCCAAGAATATAAAGTGAGACCATACCAGAGATTTGTCAGAGATCGTTATGTTAACTCATGGTTATATAAGCTCAGTGAGAAGGCCACCCTGTCAGGTAAGTTAAGTGACTTTTGCTCGTTGCTACGTTAAAATTTCATTGGAACTATACTAAATTGCAGGCTGTGGACACAGAACATAGAACATGGGAATGACGTGGATTTGCTGCACAGCTCTGTTATCAGAAGATTGTCCTCCCTTCATGCATGCAGAAGAACAACAGTGGGCTGCAAATTATGCCACTGGAGGGAGAGTGAGAAGAAAATTATGACTTTCAGAAATAACACTGACAATTTCATCTTTTCCTCACTCCTATTTGCAAATAATTCAGCAGTTTGGGATTTTGCTTTGGGTTTCTTTGCCAGATTGGTTTAATTCTCTATTTTTTATTTTTCTAGATCTTTTAGTTGTCTGTGTCGTAGCCTAATAATTCCCTCCTGCACTCCTGTGCAGTAAGGAGGTTTCGTTGGTGCCATTTCACAGGGGGCTGGGGGAGAGGATGTTGTTATTTAGATGTGGAACAAGATATTCCTGGTGAAACGGAGAGCAAGATTTTATTTCTCTAATGTAGGAATTTCATCTTTTCCATGGGTAGGAAGAAAATGGTAGAAGTAAGTTCCAAATAACACTGTTCATTTCTGTGTTATTTTGTCCAGAAATTCTGATATCAAAATCCCCATACTGAAATGCTTCAGTTGAGTTATAAATCTCAAGTACTTGCTGCGAAAACATGCATACCCTTGGGATCTGAAACACTGGCCCAGAATTTTGTCTAACTGCCAGAAGATTAAAACTGTTTTTAAAAGCTCTCTTTTATAAAACTTCTCCCCATTTACCATCTGCAAGTAACTCTATGAGCATAAACAGCCCAAAATGTAATGGTACCTGTGAGCTCAGCCCGAGGCCTGGAAATGCAGGGTTACGAAGCACCCTACCCCAGCAGAACGACTTTTGGGAGAGGTTAACATTTGCTGTAGTCCTTGCAAGGGTTTCTGAAACCGAGCACAAGCCAGGGCAGTGCAACCTCAGTTGCCAAGGCCCCTGCCAGGGTGTGAGAGTGGCAGGACCATCGACGGAGGACAGGAAAGCACCTGGGACTGGTCCCGACAGTCAGTCTGGATCAGCCCACCCTGTTTTGGGGTGGGATGAGTATTGGGTGAGCCTGGTTGTGCCTCAGGGGAGCAGAGCTGCCACATATTATTTGTGCAGTAGGTGAGGATCAGGGCTGGCATTCCTCCTGGGGCGTTTTTCTTGCCTTAAACAAGTAAGTTCTGCAAGTAAATGCAGTAGAGGCTTGGGGATGCTGGGCAGCTTTGGGGCATCACGGCAGTGAGGGGAACAGGAGGAAAAAGCTGTTTTGCAGGAGGCATTTTCTCTGGTGGCTGGCCCCGTGTTTCTTGGCAACATCCTTGGCACAGGGCTGGTGCAGNATATTATTTTGTGCAGTAGGTGAGGCTTAGGAAGGGCGCTCACACCCCTCATGATCAGGGCTGGCATTCCTCCTGGGGCGTTTTTCTTGCCTTAAACAAGTAAGTTCTGCAAGTAAATGGGGAAGAGCCTTGGGGATGCTGGGCAGCTTCAGGGCATCACAGCAGTGAGGGGAACAGGAGGAAAAAGCTGTTTTGCAGGAGGTGTTTTCTCTGGTGGCTGGCCCCGTGTTTCTTGGCAACATCCTTGGCACAGGGCTGGTGCAGTACCAAGTGCCTCCTCTTCTCTGACCTGCCCTGTTCCCCACAGAGGAGTGTCCCTTGTGCCCCTGCATTGCTGCTGTCTCTCACCTGCACTGACCAGGGCACGAGGTAACGCGGGTTGGGCACAGTCACTTCTGTCTGGGTTTGTGTTCAGCCGCAGCTGCCTGCCAGCTAAGTGGGAGAGCAGCTCGTGTGCTGGCACACGTATAATCACAGCACAGATCAGCAACCAGCTTGGCTCTCGTTTACAGTATGACTTTTAACTAGCTTATTTTCATTCTGCTGGTGCCTTCTTTTCCCATTATGTGGTTCCAGAGGCACATACTTACGGCTGTCTGCACACGTGCTGTGAGAAGGAGAATGAGGAAGCTTTTAATGGGCACTGTTATGCTTACCATGTAATACATCTTATGGACATTTCTTCCTCTTACTTAGCAATAAAACTGGACTCAGTATTAAAGCAGCTGGTTATATAGGACAGGAGTCCTGCAACATGATCCCCGAGGATCGTTCAGAATCACATACCTGTGCGTGGACATGCAAAGATCCTGTCGTGCTTCTGCAAACCAGCCTAATGCTGGTGTGCCCCAGTGCTTGGCCTGTATGTCTCAGTGGTCCTCTCATGTAAGATTCATTTGCTGCCCTTCCCCTCCCCAGGTGTGGAACATCTTCACATCCTTAAAACTGCAGAAGGGAGACTCGGTGCCCACCCCACCACCCGCACATCCACCATGGACCCTTGTGAGCCATGGAGCGGCTGGGGCTGGCAGGGAGCAGGGATCAACCACTGCAGGGGGTTCATCCCCTTCCCAGTACCGTTATAGCTGAGAGAAGAAGTTAAATCAAGCCCTGGTAGGTGTCAAGTGCTGGGGATCTTTATTCATAAACATAGATATATATATATGTCAAGTAGGAGCCCTGCACACAGCTTTCCCACGGAACAAGGAAAGACGTGAGGCCCTCATGATTGATGAATGTGCTCTACAGGCTAAAGACCTGCTGTATTGGAAGCAAAACCTTGGCTTCCTTGCCTTAAGGAAGCTGATACTATCCAGCAAGAAGTAAAAACTCCCATCCAGGGGGATTTTCTGCTCAGTGTGCATACATATGCATGCTCAGGGATGGATGCTGGCAGAATGGTTACAGGTACTCCAGAGCAAGTGATTGTCTCAGAGCTTTAAAATACAGGGAAAAAGAAAAAGGACAAAATAAAGGGAGAATTATTAAAAAGAAAAAAGCTCATAAAATGTGGATGATGAAAACATAGAAGAGCATTTAGTCCAGGAGTGAATGGAGGGATTTCATCAAAAGTCTGTTTATCTGAAACCCAAGTTATCCAGTTGAAATGTCGATTTCTGTATTTCTATTCATTTCAACTTTTTGGAGTCATTAGCACTGATATAATTAAACGAACAAAACGTGTTGACACTGTCAGCAAGGCATGACACTCGAATGTCTCATTCTGATGCATGCCAACCACCTGGAATCTCCTCCTGAGGGCAAGAGAAGGCTCATGGACTGTCTGGGTGCGCTGAGGCAGGATGTGCACTGGAGAGGGGGCTGATCCAGAGTCCTTGCTGCCTGGGCTGACCTATCCAAATGAATCCCAGAGCTGCTAAAGGAAAACTGGACACCATGGCTAGTGCTTGGCTTGTTGGCGGTATTTCATAAGTACTAACTACTTTTAGGTTTCTGACCCTGTGAGGATGCAAAGGAGTTGGGAAAGCCAGCTGGACAAATATCTCCTTAGTACATGAATGCCAGACAGGGAAGCATTTGATAAAATGTCAGCTATCCCTTCCGCTTTGCTGTACATAAAGAAAAGAGAAAACAAAACAAAACGTGCTACATTTTTTCACATACTATTTCCCCTATAAGCTATAACTCTTATTTTAAGTTCATTTTTTTCCTGAATTCATTGCTAAAAGACAAAGAGATGACACATTATAGACTACAAAATCTCTGCTGTTTAGAGCCAATTTTGCATATTCAATTCTGTATGTGAAAAGATTTAAAAAACAGTGAGATTGATCTATAAATTATGAGACATAAGAAGGAAAAATATAAAACTGAATTCTTTGATTTGTATTCTGTTTCCTTTTTTTACTCTTTGTGGAGATAAAAAAAAAAGAGAGTTTGTTTTCTTTTTCTTTGCTGATCACAGGGACCAGAATTATTTTTACTGTGAAAACTGGCATGTTCGTGCAATCTGAAGACACTAAAGTCAGGCTTCAACTAATTTCTGTCTCTATATATACATTGCTTTTTGTGAGTTGTATGTAAATATATATCTAGCTTTCACGATACAGACTTATATACTTTGATATGCATCGATCTGTCTCTGTAACAAGATGGGCTATGAAAACATTATGGATTGGTAACACTTGATATTCATCATCCACTTAGAAACAAAAAAAAAGATATTGTTCTGGTTTACTGGCCTCAGTGTGGTAATGTGGGACTCATTATATTCAATCATTTTCAAGAGGCTCTTAAAGGATTTCTTTTCAAAGATCTTTAATTAAGCCCTTTCTATAAAGAATAGCAGTAGAGCCCTCAGCCCCTTACAACATGCCTGTAATCCTAATGTCACTGTCAAGGTCCTCAGCTTTCCTAGTCCCTATGTATTACAGAAATATAATCTATCATAGTGCAGATATGTAAGTAATATGGCAGGTGTTTTAGAAGCACAGATGAGCTAGAGGAAGGTTAATTGAATTTGACAGCGTGACAGAAATGCCACTGCACAAGGGCATCCATCGGGAGGCTTCTTGTTATGCTACTCTGAAGGGAAATGGTCATTGAAGGAAAATGCTCCTTTGATGGATGTAATTTGGTAATAATTTACAAAACATGATCATGTGCCTCCTTAACTGAAAGGCAATTGACAGAGATCTTGACATTTTCATTATGGGAGCTGTCAGGAATAATCTGGAAGTGGAAAGAGGCTTATTGGAAACTGCCTACTTGTCTTCTGTAATCTGATAATCTAGTAGTAGGGTCAAGTCATTTTTTTCGATACAGCCTTTAATCATCTATCAGTTACTACTTTTAATTGCAGATGAGCTGCTGCAATGTGTAGAGATCACCCTGGGGAGAAGAAGAGCGCTTACAGCACTGCTCTGACTGGTGCTGCACTGCCAAAGAAGCAGCGACTCCCCTCGGCCACCACGACTCTCCTGGGAATGAAATGGCAGTTAAAAGGAAGTTGCTGAGCTGTTACACGTAAGGATAAAGATGTGCTAAAGATGTGCTTATGTCGTAAGACATATCCGTGAAAAAGGGCAAGAAAATTGCTTTGGAAGTTTTAATTGTGGTTTTTCCCATTTTATAGCTGCCCTTTAGCAGTTCTATCTGGCTAGATAGATCTGTAGCTGTAGATACACCTATGTAAGTGTACATATATATACATATGTATAGCATAAATGCACATATAGATGTGTATAGAGTGTATATTTAGACCAGGATTTTTTTTCATACATCTCCCTGGCCTCTTGAGAGAGCACCTTGGTAGCAGAGAGCACCTTGTCCTGGAGCCACACATGATCCCTGGAACTGTTCTGGAGAGATAAATAAAGCAAATATAAACCTTAATGTCCCCAAAGTCAGGATTTCATGGCCCACCAGCTTCCTCAAGAAGCTACAATTCTGCCTTGATTTCATTCAACAAACTACTCTGTGTTCTCTGAAGGCCAGACCCGGTGTCTTGCCAGCTCCTTGGTGTCTGCATCTTTCACCATGGATGGGGTAGCTGTGGAAGGCCTCTATGTTCATAGCACAGGGATGTCCTAATGGATCCTGCAAGCTAGAAGTACAAGGATACAACAGGGAGTGAAAAGGAAGTGAGCCAAAACTCACTGTTCTTCTCACCAAACGCAATGCTGTATATGGGATACATCAATCTAAAATAGAGATGCATAGAATGACCCCACAAATAGGATTGGTGCAATTCAGAAAATGACATTAATTTGTTGGGCCCAGGCTTTGTGTGTCACCATCACTATAGTCTCTTTTCATCTTCAGTTCTTGCTTCTCTTGGCTATTTGCTATAAAGAGGTTTATTTAGAGAGAGGAATAGAATGAAAAGTATATGCACTCATTATTTAATGATGGACAGTTTTGTGCTGGGAGTAAATGGGGAAGAAGAATTCTGATGGCAGAGTGAATTAAAGATTGGAAAATTTCCTAAATTTGGCTAGCGCTTTATGATCTAATTTGCCTAGCTTTGATTTTAATGTCAGTGACTTACTTCCTGCTCCATTTTTATTTTTATTATTATTTTGACTTCAAATTCAATTGTTTGTGTATTAATTTTCACACTTCTGGAGCCAGCATTACTGTAGGATCTAATTTAGGGTCCACATTTCCTCTTTGGAAAATAAGAGACCATTTTGTGAAGAGAAAGAAAAAACGAGGACAGCAGCATCTTTGAAATAACATACTGGGAAGAGCATTTCTCCTCCAGGACTTCTTACCAAGAAGCTTTTCCTTTATAGGAGATTTGCCTGTGTACAGTTTCCAAAATCTCACTAGGCAGCACAGGAGGCTACAAGAGGCCGGACTGCAGCGCTGCAGCATTGTTCAAATTTACCTAGGTAGACCTGATGCCCGAGGGGTACAGCTGTGATTAGACCTGGCAGAGGCAATTTTATGCTGCCTCACCTCCTCATTTGCTGGTGGTTTAAGGAAAGAAAGGAATAACCTGCATAGTTCTGTTTTAGGAGCAAGTAAGTTACAGGGGCTCAGGGATGAGTGAGTCCAATATGCTGTCCTGGGGAAGGTTATGGTGTTGCGTATGGAGGGTGTGGGGTCATCAGTGCATTTGTTTTCCAAGCAGAAGTCATTTTAGGCATAAAAAGCAGGTGCTAGAAGTTTTCCACGTTTTGAGCCATGCGCACTGTCTACCCAGGGCTGCTGCGCTGAGGCAGACGAGCTGTCCAGCTCCAGGGTGACCCTGCAGAAGCTGTGCCAGCTGCAGCGCTGCTGAGCCCTCAATGAAGGTGGGCCCACGGCAGGCAGAATTTTTGCTTTTTTCTTCTCTGAATTGTGCAGCCAATAGCAGGGAAGAGGGCTTGAGACAAGACGGGTTGGGGCAAGGGTTTGAGACCCTTGCTGCTGAGTCGTGCACCTACCATGGGATGCCGAGTGGGATGAACCAGGCCTCAATTCAGAGCTGCTTCACTAACCTGTCATTCACTTGACCTCTGCAGGACGTACCCCGTGAAAATGTCTCTGGGCAATTGTGGATTAAGGCTACTCAGATTAGAAGGCCAAATATTATTTTGTCAAANCAGCAGGGAAGAGGGCTTGGGGCTAGACAGGTTGGGGCAAGGGTTTGAGACCCTACTGCTGGGTCATGCACCTACCATGGGATGCTGAGTGGGATGAACCAGGCCTCAATTCAGAGCTGCTTCACTAACCTGTCATTCACTTGACCTCTGCAGGACGTACCCCGTGAAAGTGTCTCTGGGCAGTTGTGGATTAAGGCTACTCAGATTAGAAGGACAAATATTATTTTGTCAAAATACTTAAGGAACTTCCTCTGAGGTCAGAGATTGGCCTCAAGGAAACAAAGTCGGGAACAAGTGCCCTTCTGAGGTGCCTGGGCACACTA
>VWPW01014683.1:0-61484 GCA_013389825.1 Crypturellus undulatus
TGGCTAGTGATCTCTCATTCCATCTGCAAGCCCTGTCTAGTTCGAATCCTAAAAAACGCTTTACCCGTGGTCCTGGTGTCATGCCGGGGTAAGGGACACGCAGGAGGCTCCCAGGGGCGCGTGTGCAAGGAGTGGAGGACAGAGAAGCCTTTCCCGTGGCCCTGGAAGATGCGGGAGCAGAGCCACGGGGCTCCTGGTGCCGTCCACGCGGGACACTGCGTCCCCAGGATCTCTCCATGTCCTGTTTGGACCGCTCTGTCCCTGTGCGGACACAGCGTGACAGTGGCACTGCTCCTCGGGCTCTGCATGCCTGTAGAGGGGGCCCGAGAATTCAGCAGTGAGCGGCTCTCTGATCCCAAGGAACAGCAGGATTTAGGAGACCGGCACCCTGGGCAGTACTTCAAACGGGCACCATGCAACCAGAAGCACAACGCGCCTCGGTGGCTTGACGAAATGTTGCCCTATTTAAGGCAATACCCAACCTGTTGGGCACATTTTTCTCTCACGTAGCTCATAGCCATTTCTGATGGATCTTCAAAAAATCCTCACTCTGCTCGTCATCAAGTGTTTCGACTTTTTTGCTTCAGTTTTTGCGGTGAGCGCATCAAGAAATCCTCAATGGTCATTACAGTTTTCAAAGAACTTTGTCAAAAGTTAAATGCAATATAACTTTTCCAAAACAGTGTGGAAAAAGAAAAGAGAAATCATGATCCGTCTGTAAATTCTCTATGCACCACAGTCATTTATTACTTCATACTGAAATTTGAAATATGAGAACAAAGCAGAGGCTAAGCCAAATAAAAAGCCACACCAGAAAGGAACATCTGCAAAATTCTATGAAAAAAATGCACAAATGTTACGAATTAAACCTTTTTTGGCTTTCCTTTGCAGCTGCACAACTTCACACTCAGCAAGAGAGGAAGGACGATCTAAATATTTCCTATTCAATATTACAAAGCAGAAGCCCCTGCCACTTATTGGAAATATTAAATAGAAGTCTGTGTGCCAGCATATTTAAGGAAGTGTAACAGCTGATAAGATAAAGAATAAAGGAATAGCAAAATTCAGTCTAATGTAAATTCAACTTTCAGCTCTAAGGCTTTGCTATGGTTAATCGTAGTAAGGACCAGGGAGAGAGCTGATGCATCTCACACTGAAATGGCACACAAAAAAAAAGTTTATTGCAAAACATCAACTATGGAAATCAGAAGTGTTCATACAATAGGGCAAGTTGCAGTGACTTTTTAATTTTGGAAGAGAGTCATATGGAACAGCCAAAAATAGTAGCACATACCTCTTCAAGCACTTCACATTCTGACATTTCTAACTGTTGTTAGAAAATGGAACAACAGATTCAAATGGAAAAAAAAATCAAATGCCTATAAACAAGCCATTTATATTGAGCTGTAAACTCTTTGAGGCAGTTGACTTTCCAGAATTTAAGCTTTCTGTTTGGGAAAGAAAACCTTTAAAAAGGTCCCCAAATCGCTTGCTTCACAAGCAGTAACTGACTGCTGGTAACAAGTGGCACGCGCTGTTGAGTGGCTTGTAAGGACCAGCAGGCAGATGTCACAGGACAAAGCACATCCCAGGGTGATTTTTACCAGAATAGGTACTGTATTTTAATAAATATTAACTTGAAATTTTTCTGATGCAATATATTAACCTCTTGACTGTAAGTTTTGGCAAGAAGGTATTAGGTAATGCGTATGTGCCCACGCTCCACCCAGAAGAAGTCTGGAAAGGAATGTATCACTGAAACCACTGCGAAACCTCTCACTCCTGATGGGCGAGGAAGAGTTGCCCATGCAAACTCCACACTAAAGGGTACCTCACACTTCCTGAGTGTCATGGTTTTTCTCTCACGCCCTTGGTCTAAAAATGAAGGTGTGCTTTTCCCTCATTACACATTGCTTCAGGGACCTTTTTCTTGACTACAAGAAGCAGAAATAAGAAATCTAGCTGAAATCTTTCTAGGGAGCTGCACAATCTCTAAGTTATGCATTCCAATAGTGGGATCTAACTGTTGATGTCATGCAGGCATCATGAAGACAGGAGAAAACAGAAGTTCTGAGCAGTGTATCACTTTTCCAGAACGCTAAAGCTACTGTGTTTCCAGATGTGACACGCAACAGGAAGGGAACATCACAACCATGGGATAAACGTTATACAAAGTGAGCAGTGTGAGTTTGTGTTCACACATTTTATTACTACATTTAATGGCAATGGTGAAGGGATGGATTTGCATTTGCGTTTCTGCTTTTGATAAAAGTAGATTTGTTTTTAAGCCAAAGGCTGAATAATAATTTTAGAAGGACTGTGCTTTTACCAACACTGGAGGCACATATCTTTTCTTCAAAAATTAAGCCGATGAAAGATTAATAAATGCATGCATCAAGTGCAAAGGCTTTCAAGATCAAAACAATTAAATACAGAGAGTGTAACAAGTATTTTTTCACAACATGTTAAAATCTCACATAAAAAAGCGCTGCCCAAGAGGAGATAACTTAGACTGTATCACATCCTTTTCATCAAGGATGGGTGACAAGGTTCGTAAGTGCTTGTCAACACAAAACCACTCAAACCCTCCATTTGCTACCTGAGATTTATTATTTCTATAAAACTAAACTCACTGCGATCCAAGTAGTGTCATGGCTCTGACAGGTAGCCCATTGGAGGAATGGAAACGCTACCTAGAAAGGACACATATATTCAACCCTGCACAAAATCACATTTTAAAGCTGCGTTCAGCAGTTACACCTGTGTTACCAGCTGTTCGCTGCACCTTGCTTTATCATTCAGTGACCTAATTCCTTTGGTTCACACGTGATTTTAGAATATTTTGCCTTCTAAAAAAAGTGAATTAAACTGAACTAGTAAAGAACAACAAACAATTAAAAACAGACTAAATCAGAATATTTCTGACCTCTCATAAGAACAGCCTTCAAGTATTGCCTACATTATACCCGCACCGTGCTGCAGCTGTGGTGCTTTCCTACACTTCCTACCGCATGAGAACTACATATATGAAAACCTTTCTCAGGGAGAAACACCTCCTGTCTGCCAGGCTTTGGTCCTGTATCTGCCAGCCTTATGCTGTTTCTTCCATTTCTTTACTGCCTCCAGATTATCCAGCCTGAGCAACATTTAAATCTGGGTAAGACAAAGAGAAATCTCCCTGCTCAGATGTTTGCCAGCTGCTAATATTAATTTTTTCCTAAAATCCTAAAGGAAAATTCAACGCTACAGACACAAAACAAGTATATAGAGCTGAAAGGTTCACATTGATTTTCACAAATGGGGACATCCTTTAGCTGGCTCAAGGCTTACGTGCTTTGTGGTCAGGCGAAAGAGAATCGCTGTCTGTATTTGCAGCTTAACTTGGCACCAAAGTAGCCAATAAACTTTGCCTATGGCTGCTATCCAAAATAAACAGAACTTTTATCTCTACTTGAAACTTTTACTAAAACAATGAATACCCCTGCTAGAATTTCCTTCTGTCCTGAGTTAAATACGAATATAAAGAGGGATCATTTCAGTAATTAGCTCCACTGAATCCCAGGACAGAAGCAAATCTGTGCACAAGGTGATATGTTAAGATGGAGGAAGGAGCAGGTCTTGGGCTCCCCTGCTCAGCCTCTAAACTCCGCGATCTCCAGAGGAAACCTGACTCAGCTCCAGTTCTCCCGGGAACACTGCTCTTGCATGGCTCCTTTTCTTCCATTCACGGCAAACCTCCTATTTAAAGTCATAATCTCTCTTGGAATCTGGTTTCGTATTTTTGAGTCAGAAAAATACTAGCTTATTCTTGTACTTATTCCACAATTTGAAATAAAATTTTCCAGATGCTATTGGGTACACTTAGCACCCCGTGGAAGGGACTGGGGTCAAACTTCCGAGTATTTAACTCTTAGTTTACAGCTTAGAGTCTTCTGTGTGTAGAAAGCACATTCACTCACACTTGGACCCTGGATATTTGACACTGCTAATACACTATTCACTGTTTCCAACCACACGTGGATGGGATCCAGTATTTCCCCAACACATGAATTTTATTTTATTTGAATACTCTCATAGTAGCTGGCAGCATTTTTCAACAAAGAACCTCACTCAGGGCGATATATTTGTTGAACAGGCTTTCCAAATAATTCTTCATGAACCTGTCCTATACTACTATGTACTGATAACATACACATCAGCACAGATATGTCACCAACAGAAGTATTTCAAGCTGAGAAATTGCCTGCCATTAAAAAAGACTCCTGTTTTATCTAGCAAACCACCTTAGAACAGCTTATCTACTTTGACCAAGAGAGTAGTAAAGCTGAAATAAATAGTATCACGCTTTGAAAATGAAGTAAAAGCAAACTGCCCGGTTTGCAGCTGGTCAGGAGAAAGATTTCAGGGAAAGCCAGCTATTATTCCTTGGCCTCTCTTCCTTTAGCAAAACAAAACCAGACATTTCGAGTGCGGGCAGGCACTTGATCTGCTCACAAGGTACGTTCTCCTGGCAGGACAGAGCTCAGCAGCGTCTGCTCCCTTTCACATGACACAAAAGCAGCAGGAGGTCTGTCCAGCAGCTCGTCAAGCCACAGCATCCAGGAAAGCAGGGCTGAAAATGCTCCCTAGGTCCAGGTAGTTCCTTCCTTCATCACCCAGGTCACTTGAAAGGACAGCAAAGTTTATAAAAAAACTCTTTTTATCATGATCATGAAGGGCCTGCAGCAGCTCTCCTACAGAGCGGGGCTTAGCCTAAAGAAGAGCAGTCTGATCATAGACATTTGATGGAGGTGCATAAATACCTAAGGGAGNTGATCATGAGGGGCCTGCAGCAGCTGTCCTACGGAGCGGGGCTGAGAGCAGGGCCCGCTTAGCCTAAAGAAGAGCAGTCTGATCATAGACATTTGATGGAGGTGCATAAATACCTAAGGGAGGATGTCAAGAGGATGTGGCCAGACTCTGTTCAGTGGTGGCCAGCAACAGGACAAGACTTTTATGGTCAGACTGCTAGAGGACGACTAAGGAAGACTGAATACCACTTCCAGGATCCGATCCTGACAGTTTCTTAGAAAACTTGAGCAGCAAGCAGTTTATGAAGAGAGGTTTTTGTATCACAGCTAACTGTGCGTGAAAGAATTCCACCTCTTTCATCATCCACTGTGTTCAATGTACTCAGGAATTACCTCTGAACGGCACACACGGATGTACAGAAACAACAAAGAGCACTGGCTCAGTTCCTCCTCTTTTGTGCAGGACATACAACTTCTGTTGTCCTTTTTCCTTTTTGTTATGGTATTGCCAATACCGAATGAAAGAGCTTACTAATATATAAAAAGATTTGGATGGAAATACAATATCTACATTTTGGTAGTTTGTCATTTCTAAAAACCCCAAACCCCACTTAGCCTTCTTAAATTGAAGTCTGCAGTTGTGCCCCAACCACAAAAACATGCCTGCGCTATCATCTGGATCCCAGCAATTACAGTTTGTTTCTATGATCTTAACTCTATAAAATCTCCAAACAGTTATTTTGGACAAAGCATATTTCTATGTTATTAAACCTTTTTCAATGGCTTTCAATGGCTTTCAATGGATTTCAATGGATTGTGTTATTTCACACAAACAGGTTGGCATTTCAGAGAAGGTTAGAAATTAAGTATCTGTAAAGCTTGGTAGTACCCCTTTAGCTCTTTGAACAGTACATTGGTAAGGGATAGTCTTCAATTAATGCAGGTATTTAAATAAAGCAGAATTTATCACCACTGGAAAAGATACCTAATGTCTCTTCCAGCAAAAATAATCTCTGGAAATTATTTGTGGCACAAACTTTTTGTTTCGTTTTTTGTTTCTTCTTAAGCTTGCATCTACATGCCCACTTTTTGCCCTGAGGGAATCCATTGTCCAAGTAAAGACAGATATCCTTAAAAAGAGAGATTTCTTCTCAGTAAGCAAATAAGATCTGCATTTGATAGGCTTGTTGCCAGAAACAGGTAAGATTTCATTTTCTTAGTTTTGGCAGAGATCTTTTTTAGAGGAAACGTGCATATATTTTTCTTCAATAATATTCTGGTATTATCTTTGCTTGCTCAAGGAAGTGCATGGATAAACATGAAGATCAATGAGCAAACTTTGAATAAATACAAAGCTATTTTTTTATGCAGAGTAATATCAATATCTCTTTAATTTGCATTCTCTTTTCACAGAATTTACCTGCAATCACTTGTTTGTGTTTCTTTCTAATCATATTATAAACATGGATTTAGTACCATAAAACCATCTTGAATCAGACATCCAAATCTAGAAGTACAGTGTTTATAAATATAAAAGTGAAATAAAGAGTGCAGACTTAGAAAATTTCACAAGTGACCCTGGACCATAAGTGCATTTAACTCCACTGTTGGAAAACATATCAAATAGAGATGAATACTGTAGTGACCTCCTCAAGTGTGGCACCAGATCAGCATACAGCAGAGGAAGCACAACACAATATTTTGACCAGATACTCAAATATTTTTTGCTTTTTAAGGGAGAAACACCTGCCTCTGCTTCTTAAAAATAAGTTTAATTGTGAATAAATTAAACAATAGAAATTTTCAGAGGAGTTCTTAGCCTTTGACACTCCCACTACATTTCCCTCATCTGAGAAGGATTTAAGCAAAAGCCCTCTTTGCTCTGTACTAAAAAATGTCTGCATAACCCACGAGCCACCCAGGCCTGAGCGAAGGAATAAGTAGTACCTGGGTAAGATGGAAAACAAACCGTTTATGAAAGGAATGATGAAGTTTTGCAGGCTGCACAGTTTATTCAACTGTAAAAATATTAGTTGGGGTATTACCAAGCTAGCGCTCAGAGCTCTTTTGGCCTCTGACCAGGATAAATGGTCCAAGCAGAGCAGCCGACTGCAGATCGGTCACATTTCCAGGAGGCACAGGGGAAAGGAGCACGATTCAAGAGAGAAGCACGTGGGCCAAGAGGTTAATCCAGCACTTCCCGAGTTATATTTCTGCGCCTTGCTCCTTAGCGAACTTCTTTGCACTGTCTCGACTAGTCTGGATGCACCGTCCCAAGGGACAACACCACAATTTGTAGCTGCCAATGTTAGCACATCCCTCCTGACTACCTCTCATGCCCCCCTCATCAGGAGGTGCCTTCATTGGAGAAGGAGGGATGTAACTGGTGAGAAAAAAAATCACCTCGATAACAGCCAGCCACAGGGCTCGAGTATATTGCCCCATCTTTTCACTGAAGAAATTTATTTCAGATAAAGTGGGAATAAGTTTCTTCAGATATTTTGACCGACTGAGAGCCCTGTGTTCTAGAATATTCCTTTATGCATTAGCTTTTTGTCCTGCTTGTGTCTGGTTAAACACCTTTGTCACTACAAAGCCAATATTCACCACAATTAGCATAAATAATGCCTAAATAAATATTTTAAAATATCTTAACAAAATTATACCCTAAAAATAAAAGAAACCTGATCCACATAGGTTTGGGGATGTATTTCTCTTGTTGATGGATGGACCACAAATAGATTTGTAATTCCTCGTCACAAGTACAAAGGAAAGGACTTTGGAAGGAGTGTCATTATTGAAATCCTTCTTTGCTTCCCTTATTAGTTCATCTGTTTACTCTCCAATCTCAAATATTTGTTTTCTTGTGCAGTTATAGTGGTTAATGCTCTCCTTCACTGCACCACTGTTACTAGATGTATTATATTGTAAGTTTGGGTGTTTTTTTTCTCCAAGTGAAAGAAAAATTGGAATCCCCTCCGTTCTCAAACTTTATAAGCTTCCTTTNTGCTCTCCTCCTGTTACTAGATGCATGATATTGTAAGTTAGGTTTTTTTTTTTTTTTTTCTCCAAGTGAAAGAAAAATTGGAATCCCCTCCGTTCTCAAACTTTATAAGCTTCCTTTCTAGATCGCTTTGATTATTCCATTTTTTCAAACATTATATTTTTAGGTTTCTAAAGGTGTTATAGTAGGATTTGACTATGGGAAAACTGCTTTGTATCAGTCTTTCAGCCAGCCTGATCTCACAGTATATAAATCACACCTACAGAGTTATACAGCCTTTTTCCAGGTTAGAGTTGTATCTTGGCTTCAGTGACTATCAACACAAATAAATACCACACATGCACATAGTAATTCTATGTATGTTATATTAGTGTTTCACAGGACATTCCTGTTATTTCTTTGTTTGAAACTTTGTCTCCCACATAGCTGTGCATCTAGTTGGTATTATTCAGAAAGCTCATTTGAGAGACCCAAATGAAAATCTGTTTGCATTAAATGTCTCCATCAAATAGAAGCGCATAGTATTTTTGCTTAGTAAAGCATCTTAGGCATTAAATTATTGGTTGCTAAATATTAAACCTGAAAAAGGAAGTGGTCCTTTACATATAGCTAAGGTTAGTTACTGAAAATTGTGCCTTTGAAAGGTGTAGTTCTGTATTTATTCTAATTCAAATCCACTAAACCACAAACAAATGGTTTTCTTGGGTCTGGTTTTTAGAAAAAAAAGAGAAACCATTAAAGCTTGCAATTACTTGAGTTTGCACCGTCTGCTACACCATATATATACACACCACCCTCCAAAGGGAGTCAGAGCGACTAGAGGAACAGGTACACACCTGAAGTAGATTAGCACTCGAGGCTTAATTTATTTCAAAATAACTATTCTTGTTGTTTAGGCTGGTGGGGAATTGAGACAAAGTTTATGATGTGGCAAAAGCTGATTCTGGGACACCAAATACACCAAACTGGGTGGGTCTGGGATAACCCAAATTACATCAAATAAAACAAAATGATAGAGACATACAGGGAATCCCTTGGGCTCCTACTGTCAGAGTCCTCAACACACAGCAAGAAGAGTAAACCTTTG
This sequence comes from Crypturellus undulatus, assembly GCA_013389825.1. Classification (NCBI taxonomy): domain Eukaryota; kingdom Metazoa; phylum Chordata; class Aves; order Tinamiformes; family Tinamidae; genus Crypturellus; species Crypturellus undulatus. Next base: position 8,882 of record VWPW01014683.1, read on the forward strand.
CATTAACTCATTTGATTTGGATCTAGTTTTTGGAAAAAATAGCTTCTCAGTTTCTCCACAGATCCTGGATTTTTTACATCATTTAATAAGTTTGTTTCTCTTTACCTGATTACATGTGCTTGAAAAGCTATTTCACCAAGTTCACCAGTAACATTAGTCAAACCATGCAAAATTTAAAACAAGCAATGGCAGCTGCTTGCCAGTAGTTTGTTAGCTTGGAAAGCTCAGGAAAAAGCCAGCAGCATAGAAACCAGATCCATAGGGAGCATCAAACGTGTGTTTGAATCGATCAAGGGAATGGTCTCAATGACACAAAATGGCAGCAAAATATCCCACCATGCCTCAGAAGAGTTGGATGCTTGGATGATGTTGAAAACACCAGGGAGAAAAAAAAAAAAAAAAAAGAAAGAAAAAAAAAACACTTTCCCTGTATCTATTAATCTACCTTATGCATAAACACTAGAAAAAAATACTCAGAAGTTATTGATTAATGTCACTTTTTTTTCTTTAAAGAAACAAGTAAAATGTTTCTACATCCATGTGCAAAATCTTACAGAAAAAGCACAGAAAATATTTACATGGCTAGGAACACTGTAGGTTTTTTTTTTTTTTAAATATAAATGGTGTGATTGAATATTTACCAAATATACACCCACAGGGATTGAATATGCAGTGAAGAGTTGANAAAAACCCTTTCCCTATCTATTAATCTACCTTATGCATGAACACTAGAAAAAAATACTCAGAAGTTACTGATTAATGCCACTTTTTTTTTTCTTTAAAGAAACAAGTAAAATGTTTCTACATCCATGTGCAAAATCTTACAGAAAAAGCACAGAAAATATTTACATGGCTAGGAGCACTGTAGGGTTTTTTTTTTTTTAATATAAATGGTGTGATTGAATATTTACCAAATATACACCCACAGGGATTGAATATGCAGTGAAGAGTTGAACTCAGGATGTTTCCTGTTTTGGCTATTTAGTTTGACTGATATTTTTAATTCTCCGTCAGTTAATCTGTTCTCTATCTAATAGACAATTACTGCAGTCTGACATACTTTGGGGTACCTATTTATATTGGATTTATTTAAAAAAAATAATCTGAGAAGAATAGCAGACTCAGAAAAAAGTTAATAGACTCTCTTGTTTGAGTATATGCCATTCTTAAAGTTCATGGAAGGGTTAGAAGGCACACGGACATTACTTCTCACATACTGTATTTTCTTGAATAACTGCATGTTTAGTGCTCTAAAGTTGCTTTTGTTCAGACAAAATTCTTTACCTTCAGTTAGCTCATGAGTAGATCCCATAGAGATTTCACTACAAAGCTTGATGCTGTTTGCATTCTCTTTTGAACTGAATTTTTAGCATCTGGCATATTAGCAACCACATTCAAAAACTGGAGTGAATAAAAGAATCTTGATCAACTGGGAAATCCTAGCATTTCAACACCTAAATTGTTCCATCCTGATATAGGTCTCTGGTAAATAGCTTCAGAAGGGAAAATTCTGAAGAAATTCAACATAGAAATATTAGTATTTTCATACTATTTTTGTCAAGCTGAATGTTTTAGTTCAGATAGTAAAATATTTTTGTGTTAAAATGATTACTAAACTGTAAGTACTCTATCACTATATCTGCAGCAGTACTACAGTTTGAGATCTTGCAAAAATGTATGTATGTACATTTATAGAAATAGTGTGAGATGTAGTCCTCCAAGGAACCCTGCATAAAATGATAAAGAATTACAAAACAGTGTAGTGAGAGGGCAGGCCAGTTGCATAGTAGGAGTGTTTTGACAAAAAAACATCATTCAGAAATACAGATATATACATACATTCTGGTCTGGGTCAAGCAGATTTTAAGAGGTTGGGATTTTTTTGAGCTTCCCTCACCTAAATCAAGTAAGGGGAGAAAGAAATCACACACTTACAGAAGAGGAACACTGGAACTGCCTAGTTTACAGAAATTGCATCATTGAGGGGAAAATGACATAAATTTCCAAATATTTCTAGTTTAATCATCATATTAGACATGCATCAGTCCTTAAGAGCAGGGTCACTACACCATGTGCTGCTGTAAGGCCAAAGGCATGGGATTCATGGAAAGAGCACCGCGCTTGCCAGAGGGAATATATAGTTATTCTTTAGGTAGTCATTTGTGGGTTTATGAAAGAACAAATGTTAAAAAGAGAAAGGCGTTCTCTTGCAAGGAGTGAGGGAGACAGATGATTACAATATAAAATTCAATATAATCATATATTTACTGCACAAAGACACCCACATGAATATGGAGCAGAAATATATACATCCATTTTGAGAGTTACAGCAGATGTTCACCTACTTGAAGTACAGGCCAGCAGCTTTCTCCACCCCCCTACAGCTCTGCCAAAGAGAAGAAAAAAAGACATTTTTCCTGTATACTGATCTCAGTTCCCCAACTCTTCAACTCAACTTTGACTTATAGTCTAAAATGACCTGGAGGAGCTGCATTTATTCCCAGGATCCAGGTAATTGATTTCCAGTTTCTGAACCATCACATTATAAAGGCTTTGGAAATTGCCAAGCTGTGTTATTACCCCAACCTTCCTTTTAAATGTGGCCCACAACAGAAAAACTTGATGCTCTCTCCTTACTCCTTGAAGATTATTTGCCTAGCAAATCCCACAGTTTCCTTTTAAGCCACAGAAGAGCAAGGGCTGGCTCCCAAAGGTGAGGGATTCAGGATCACTGGACTACGGAGCCCGTAGAGCCCAGGTGTCTCCCTGCATCGCTGCGTGGATGGAAGATTTATAAATGTCCTCAGCATTTGTTGGGAGCTAACTCTGAGTACAGCACACTGGGCTGATTCAGCCAAAGCACTCAGACTTCAGCTGGGAAAAGGAGTTGCCACAGGAAAACCCCTCATATTTTAAATATATATGTTGATATATAATACACATTTACAACAGAGTGCCTCATAGTTTGAAATACAGAAGTACTAAAAATGCAGGAGTCTGATTCTAACTCAAGTGAAAAAAAAATCTCACGTTGGCATCAGTGGGGCTATTCATCCGAGTGCTGCTAGTGCTAGAAATTGTCAGTGGTGTATTTTGCTGACAGTCAGTGTATGCCTTCGGAAACTGCATCTAAAACATGAACTCCCAAGTTTCATGGGATATTTGGGTTTAAAGGCAGAGCCAAAAACAGTAAGAACCAATTCCAGGACCCTAAATGCTACTGAAACAGTCAAATAAGAATACTCAGGCTGTTAACAGCAAGTTATTTGGAGAACTTAAGAAAAAGGAGACTTATTTTCCCCTCTTGTTTATACTGAGGTTCAGACTAGAAAAGACTAGTCTATTCTGTGTTGCTCTCTGGAGTGATGATGCAGTTCAGCAGAAGCAAACCCCAAAATTCATCAGTGCTTCTGAGCTGAGATTCTGCAAAGCACATTAGCATCTCACGTAAAATTGCACAGATAAAGTTGGGCATTTGTGCAAGTGCATTAGAGACAATTTATTGTATTCATCCAAAATGCACTACTGGTCTCTACTGCCTATACCCCTGTATTAGCTCTGAAAGGCAGGTAGGATGTTGTGTGACCAGGTCTCTAGTGTAGCAATTAAAAAAAAAAAAAAAAAANAAAAAAGGGAAAAAAAAAAAAAGAAAATCCAAAGTAATTCTAATTATTTCTATATTTCAAAACAGTATGGTGTATTGTGCCAGTTCCCAGAACTGTAACTTCTTCCAGCCAAAAAGTTCTGAAAATGATTCTTTTGCAAACCCAAGAGCTCTTCTGCATGATCAGGGAAGATGTCTTCTTTGAATTGTCTTGACTAAAAATGAGGGGAACCTAGATTTGAAATGAGTGCTTTTTGACAAAATTTAAAACTTTCCTTATTTTTTCATTTTTTTACAAAAAAAAGTGACAGGACAGGCCTGTTCAAATAGGTTAATGCATTCTGTGGGTACACTATAGAAGATAAGGCAGTAAAATACCAACATCATTCTCCAGTGCATGCAAGCAATATAGGCAACTAAGAGAAAGCCTGTTACTACTGCTGCTGCCCCGCTGCTGCCACCAAGGTTATTGGTACGGTCTCAGTTTCAAGGGTTTGCACCTACATAGGCCTCTAAGAGGAAGAAGTTCATGTACATTTTCCTGCTTTTCCTTATGGGCCTTGATATCCATCGCATTATTTTAAAATCACAATGTACATTTACAAGGAATTCATTACCAAAAGTATTTTTTCCCATGCTTGCCTTTATTTACCTGTTTTCCCATAAGAGAAGACATAAATAACTGGAGAATATATGACTCATGAGATATATACATACCGAACACTTCAAAAAAATGGCTTTTCAATAACCATTTTCAACATAATCAGTTAAAAGATCTTCCAAGACATAAAAAACAGAACATTTACTTGAAGGAGAAAGGCTGCTCTCTTGTCATTAGCTGTATTCTATCGCCCTTTAAAAGTCCTCAGAATAAAGAACTTTGGGAGTGGGGAGGGCAGGAAAAGAGAAAAAGCTCTAGGTGTAACAGATGTTCTGAGCCAGTCTGTGACAATATGCCATGTAAATCTAGTGTCAGTGTTCCCTTCTTACTCCCACCCTCCAAAAACGAGAGAAGGTAGCACTCCATCCAAAAGTATTTTACTACTTTAAAATATGTACCCAAAGGTAACACTTTGTAGATAGGGTGAAGTTTGCTTCCCACGCAGATGATGGAATGGTTGGAGTGCAAAGATTAGACCAGTTAGAGAACTGAACATGCTTCATACTGCTTTCAAAAGAAGAGATCAAAAAAACTAAGTAGCTCCTGTAAACTCTTGCTCATGTCAATTGAATGGCTAATTATTTGGAAAACACTTTCCGTTTTTCTGTTATTTTTTTTAAACCCATTAGGTAGTGGCAGTCTCCTGTTATCAATGGATAATATTCCACCTCCATATTTCCTATCTAATCAGACCAGAATACAAGTCCACTAATGACAAAGCTGAACCCGGACAATGCAACTCTGCTCTTAAGACAAAATCCTGGCCCCTCTGGAAATTAAAAGGGGGTTTTATTACAAACTTTAATCGGAAGGATTTAACCTCAGTTGCTAAAGAAGGTTTCTTTATTAATGTCTTATCTAGTTGGCTGATACCTTTCTATAAAGCTAATGAAATAGACTCAGACAGTTCTTAGATATGCAAAGCCTAAGGGATCAATTAGAAGTGGAGAAATCTAAACAGCACTGCTTTGTCACTTAGCCAACAAAAAACATTTTGCATCAAGCTGACAAAGAAAAAAGCATATTATAATTCTGACAACCAAGCAGCATGAAGAAAACCTAAACATGATTAAAAAGAAAAATCCTTTAATATAGAGGATGGTTCCATTTTGTGGGCTTTTAAACTCATTTCTGAACTATTCACATTAAATAAACCATGTAATAATCTCTCATGATTTTCCCCAAGTAGGGAAAATAGCAGTGTTTACTTATTCTTGTTCTACTAATTAATTCTACTAATAATGTCACCAATATGAGATTATGCTCACTAATGTGAGATTATGTTAATTATGAATGCCAATAAAAGTTTACTATTAAATGGTAGACAAACACACACAAAAAGTAATGATTCCTTGTGCTAGAGTCCCTCTAACTTACAAAAGGAATCAAACTCAGTGCTGCTATTTGACTGCCTCCAAAAATATTTCTTGGACCCTCTACAGCCACCTTATGCTCAGAGAAGGAATGATCTCTAGCATGAGAGGTCCAGGCTGGCTGCACATTGGCATGACTTGAACAAATACTGTCTCCTCCTGCCAAGCTCACTTGCTAAGGCTTCATCTGCTGTAACTGAAATGGAAAAAAATAATAAAAAAAAAACCTCTGGATCTCTAAGCAGAAAGCTTGCTACACTCAGAAGGTAGCCCATAAAGGCATGTAGAAGATAACACATTTTTTTAGGTGAAAAGCTCAGCTGAATTGGAGCTCAGGATAGGAGAAAAGGAAGCTGAAAGACCTAGCTTGGCTACGCACATCACATGGGAAAAGATGTAATTATCATAATGGACAGAAGACAATAGATTATGAGCAAAAGTTTTGGTACACGATCAGTAGAAATGCTCACTTCTCACAAACCTTTCAGGTACTAGCAACCCATACTTACAATAAGCCAATGTTGTAAAGTCAAAGTGTTCTAGAGAGAAGCTGAATGCTAAATAACTTTTTGGCAGTTTGCTTTTCCTGCAAATGATCTCTCCAGGCTTCCCAAATCTACCCTTCACTTCACTTCTCTAGTGTCTCTCTTTGCTATATAAGTTACTTCAACAATTTTGCCATACCAAAGTCAAACAAATGTTATATTTCCTAGTGTATGATAAGTTAATAAACATGAGGCATTTCACATTCATTAATTTTTTTCTTAATGAGAAAACCTGGAGCTAGTGTAGGATGTTTTTCCACTGAGAGAGAATCTGACTTCCTGGAGTGAGTTTTCCTGAGAAACCTAGTGACTAGCTCAGGCATTAGGCGAAATCAGATAACCTCTCAGGTAGGAAGAGATTTTAAAGCCCTCCTGTCATTCCTTTTATGAACCATTATTTCAGAGAAGTAAAATACGTCGAAACAGAAAATCTGGGAATAATCACTGTCAAGCACAGTGGCCAAGTGGGTAATTTTCAAACCAGACTCTTGCACTGCTACTTTTGTCCTTTTCTCTCCGTAGTCGGATCTGGGCAAAGCCTAGCGAGTGTGCGGCGCTGGGGCCGCGCAGAAATAATGAAGTGCTACAGCCCAGTAGGGAATGTAGGTAAAGAATTTCAGTGGGCAAAAAAGCAAAATGTGAATGGCTAATGCAGGTAAGTCTGTCCGCCAGAGAAAGTAGTCGTCATGTCAGGAAAGGCTGGCCAGACCTCGGTCAGGAACACGGCCAGTAATTTGAGAATTTTGAAGTCTGACTTCAGTTAAAACGTTGGTAAAACCGAGCTAACAAATTCTGTTCGCTGAGCAGTGATCTTTTATATCTTAGGACACTAGAGCTGTGGCATAATCCACACTGGACTTTAATGGCTACAGTGCAATAACAACAAAAAATACAGCTATGTATGCTCTACAAAACTGCCGAGGGGTTATATATACTTACATCCTTAAAAGGTCATCGCCTAAAGCTATTCATGCACCTATAATAATCATGGAGGTGCAACAGAAGATAGTTGAGAGAAAAGGCTAACAGTAGCATGTACTAACACAGCAATATGAGGCACATGAAAATATTCCTTTTGATTATTTAGTCAGTTTCCTTCCTATTAGAAGAATAATAGTGAACTAGATGGAATCCTGATGCAGAATAGGAAGCACAGGAAACAGGGAGGAAATGAAGATCCCAAAGATGGGTGCAACATGGAAAAGTAAAATAAAAGAGTAAGATTTAGATCTACAGTCAGCTGAAAAGAAGTGCAAAAGTTTTTCTTTATTACCCTATGTCAGCTCTAAAATTCTGATTGGGTTCCTGAGGAGCACAGACATGTTTGATATATGTATGCAGTTCTCACACAAGTGAGATGTGTTTGGGCAAACCTTCTGAGTGTGTGTGCTTATGGCCTGCTTGCTTTCTGAGGGGGAAACACCTGTCTTTTTCCAAACAGGGAATTTCTTGATTTTCAAAGCCTCTGGTTATCCTTCAGGCCTAGTTGTTCACCACAATTTATAAATTATTAGCACTGAAATGTTACTGATGCTAGGCATTAAAAGACAGACACTGGCTCTGCACTCAAAAGCACCAAACAAGTCTAGAAATAAGCACAGAGGGTAACATTAGAATGAATAGGGCCACAAAATACAGAACAGCAGTACTACAAGCTTTTTCTTGGCCTGTTACACAAGTGTGCCAACCCAAATACAGAGATGAACGTCGTTTTTTTGGCACTGACTAAATGCAGCGTAAAACTGCCATTCTTGTGATTTGGACAGTCCAGCTCTAGCTTGACATATCCTGCAGTGAAGCTCTGGAGAAAAACTGGTACCTGCTGCAGGGGTAGAGAGGGTAGCCTGCCAGATTAGTTTTTAGAAAAGTTGGGGAAAAAAAATAAAACAAGACTATATATAATTGCATATGATAGCTGGAATCTTGCAATGATATAACTAGAGGGCCTTAGATTTGTGAGCCTAGCTGTACAATAGAAAAAAATTCTCTCATTACGCTGGAGCTAAAAATGGAAGTGGTTCAAGTGGCTGCTATAGGATCATCCCAAGAAACCACTTTATGGGAATTGTTTTAGTAAAGCATCTCTCCAAACGAACATGGCAGAGCCATATAGAGATATAAGATATTAATTACTATAATTACAAAGGTACCCATGAATTAAAGTTGCGTTTCAAGAGAAAACCCATAAATATCCAGCTGCTAACAGCCATCCAAGAAGTCAGTGTTACTACAGAAGTCACTTAGAAACATTTTGCTACCCTACTGGAATATCGAGGTGTGATCCATTTCTGTGCAATTTACAGCTCTTCCAAAGAGCCCAGCACACAGAACTGGCTGCTGCTGACATTGTTTCCAGATGTACTCTTGGCCAGCTTTCTTCTTCTATTTGGCCTGATTTGAATGACTTGAACCTTGGGAACACAATTATACTCTAGGATAGAAATGTTATTCCCTGCTAATAAAGAACAAAAGGTTGCAAGGCAGAGATTGCTGATGACTTAACATCTAAGCTGCTCTTCATCCCAGGATAAAGGGCAGCAGGAATTTGGATGACTCCACCCATCCTCCAGTTTCTGTGTTTCAAAATATTCAAGGGGTTAATCAGACTGCTTCTGTTTCACAATGCTTGAGACAATGTCTGTGTCTCCCAATGTGTCTACTGAATCTCATTTATGTCAGCGATATATATATATATATATATATATGTATATATTAATGATGAAAGGAGAACAGCTGGAGAAAAACAGAATTATGGTAAATAACTAAACTGAAACTATAGATTTTACATATGAATGGTGGTGCCTGTTCTCTCTGGTAGGGTGGGCACGATGCTGCCATGTTGTTATACATGTGCTGTACCCTTAGTGTGACGCTAGCACGTGGGACTTGCTGGACCTGCTGATCCGCCCGGAGCTGCTTCCAGCCCACACCCAGGAGCAGCAGGGGCTGGAAACAGGCTGCGAGAGCCAAGGCAGTTAAACGTGGCTGCTTCCCACCATCCGTCACTCCCAAGAGCCCCACAACTGCCTCCCGGCCCTGCCACATGGCCAGGCCATCCAGGACACGGCAGGACGGGACTGTTGGTTTCCCAGGAATAAGCATCACTCCTAACGTATCATGGATCAGAGACATCATCCCACCGAGCCACAAAGACTCTGCAGCCTGGTTTAATATTGCTTTTGACTATTCACATTTTAAACAGCTGGATCCCATCTTTCAAAGAACTACTGAACTACAACATCTCTTGGTTCAGTGGGAGTATTTCTCTAGACCAAGTGGAGAAAACAGTCACTTGTAACAAAAAGAATCCTGTCCTGAGCTCATATCACGTACCAGGTACTTTGCTTTTACCTAATTAAAAAATAACATCAGCAAACAAGAGAACATGTCAATTACGGGAGCAATATAATGCCAAGTGCTAACTAGATTCAAGCCACTCAGTCTAGCAAAATAATGAAATACAGACAACCAGCACTTCCTTAATTTAGTAGTGCTTCAAGTCATACATTATTAGAGAGTCTATTTGTGTCATTCATCCTTAATACGAGGTGCCATTTTACAACTAACCATATTAATATCTAGAGAAAATTTGTGACCTCGCCACCTTAAAGCTAAGGAAGGTAAGTGGTCTTTAAGAGGAGGTTGCTAGGGTTCAGTGGTTAAACTCTAGAATAATATTTAAGAAAAACAGCACTGGGATGCTAACCTTACTACTTCCCTCGTATACGGCCTGGATTCATTTGTTCTCTACACTATTTTTTGACCTTTTTTTAAAGTAAGAATTTCCTGATGCAGAAATTGTTTCTCACTGGTGTCTATCTCATGTAGGTATCTTGAAGCTTCTGTCTTATGGCAGCCACAGCTAGAATAAGCAATTCAAATTAAGGATTCACCCAGTAGCGTACAATTATAGTGGCTGGTGTATCTCTTATGATCTTTTGTACAATTTTACAGTGAATAAGAATTTTGGAATATTAAGCTAAAAAAACATGAAAAAAGACTATACTGAAGGAGGAAAAAAGATAACCACAAACGTAAGGTTATTTACACCAGCAGTTTCTTGTGTTAAATAAATTATTTGAGCATTTGATAACTAAACATAAAGCTAAACAGAAGCAAATATAAAGCATCCCAAGCAATTATGCATCCCATAAAATGTTTGGCTGAAAAGGCATTTAAGATTTAATCATATCTTTCCTCAAAATTGTGTGGGAGACCAGCTTCGACTTCTAAGCTAATGGAGGTTTTTATCTCTTGTGCCAGTAAATACATAAAGGTCTTTTATGGCCCCAGTTATTTGGGCAAACAAAACCCAAACAAAATGCACTCAAGAAACACTGTCTTTCTGAATTCTAAGGGTTGTGGGTGAATTTAACTTATGTACTGGATCTAGAAAGCTGCTATGAACTTGAAGGCAATATAAGAATTATTCTAAAAAAAAAAATGCAGCTCCCTAAAGGAAAAAACTCCTCACTGGAGAAGGCAGCAAGAGCAGCTGTGAGGCTGGCAGAGCATCTCCTCGCAGGCCCAGGCCTCATGCCAAGGGCACACGGGGAGGAGTTGCCCAGCACTGGAACCCTACGCAGCACCTTTCCTCTAGCTCTGCATATACAGAGTGGCCCGGAGCACTCTGACAGGCAGAAGCCAGCAGCATTCAGACCTCTGACAACCAGATCGGCAGCTTCTGGTTTCCCTCACCTAGAAGTAAATAGGAATTGACTGTTACACAAGCATCTAAAAAAATTATGTTGAATATACACATAATGCACTAGCTTTTTGACAGCAAACTTGAAAAGATGAAGCATTTGTTGCTATAAACACACTTCATTTGGATACTTGAGCAACTGTCCTCTATCTGTGATTTTCATTTCTTTGAAAAAAATGCTGTTCCTTCCAGAGAAAGGTCACAAGGGGGTCAAATACATTTTGCCTCTCCCATTAACAACTGATGTTTTCTTTTCCCTAAAGGCAAACATTAGCATTTGAACGCTATTGGGTTATTTTTCTAAACAATATTACTATTTAGCTCCTTAGGAAAAGGCACCAAACTTGCTTTCCAAGCATTTGGGGAGGAAAAAATCCAAACTAGTTGCTGAAAGTGGTTACTGTTCAACTTCATTCAAACATGGGTAGCATGAAAAGTATAGAAGAGCCTTGCAACTTAATGTCCCATTTCTGTACCAGGCAAAACTGGGAAAGTTTCTGATCTCTTGCCAGCAGCAACCTCGACCATGAAGGAGGTTGGAGCCTACAGCTATAGGCTCCCATATGGCTCTTTCTGAAGTATTTCCTACATATTCACTTTTGCAGTTTTGTTTGCGTGTTTTTGCAGGAGGAGCGAGAATTTCAGGAGATAAAACTCCCTCTTGTGATACAACTTTCTTACATACTAAAAACTACCGCCTTCCTATCAGTTAGCTTCATCTAGAAGAAGGCAACCTTTCACTGCCCAGACACAGAAGCTCTCATGCATCAGCCAACTCTTGCAGCATTTCACCTGGTTGTCTGGATTATATTGCCAAAAATAAGAGTATAAGAGAGGCAAACAGCAATGCAAACTGTATGGACAGGAGCCAAGCGACTAGCATGCTTATTTTGGTTGGTCTTTAGAAGCGAGAGAGGCAGATATGCTTTAGTAGTCAGGAATCGAATACTAGACCAAAAAGTCAAAGTTAGATAAGTCAACAAAATATATTAAGAGAATGTAACTCCCTGGCAATGGATTCCAGTGGAGCTTGTGTCTGGAAAATTGGACTCCAGGGCCCAAAGGGATTAAACCTTTCTTATTTATTTTAGTTTCCTGTAGCAGATTTGGAAGGTTGTGTTGTTAGGTCTCTCCCTCATTTTCTTCCTTCCTCCCAGAGCTGGACAGCAGTTCAGGAAAGAATTTTGAAAATATGTACTAATTACCCAGTAGCCTGAAAGAGCTCCTTTCAGCTTTTACTCTAAAGAGGACACAAACAGAGCAACAGACGTTGTTCACTACCATAAAGGAAATTATAATGTCTGATTAGTCCAGATATACTACATATCTCTAAAATTATATTTTAGATGCTTAAGAGTTACCACAATATATAATGAGTAACTAATTCTGTCACAGTATTGTCATTAAATATTATTTCACAGCATTAGAAGCGTGTTAACAAATATTCCCACTAAAAACAAACAAAAGAAGTGAATACTTGCATATGGGAAGGCTATTTACTAACAAAGACCTGATAACAACGTCCTTCTGGGACACAGGCCATTGTTTTGGGAAACCAGCAATCTTGAATCCAAAGTGCAAATTATAATGACTGCTGGCATCCCATCAAAGTGAAGTCTCTGTTTGCAAGCATAACTATTTTGGTTTTGTCTATTGGATTATCAAAGCACTAGTGCGCTGGATCCTCTACAAAAATAGCTAATCAGAAGAACCATGACAACTTTCAGACTGACAAGCTTAAAAAAAAAAAAAAAAAAAAAAAAAGAGTTGAAGAATTGGGCTTGCATTTTTTAAAAAAAATCTGGATTATCTGGATTGCTTGGGTACTAAGAAAGTCAGATTTTGAAAGTTTAATTTGACTGCTAAAACTTCTACCTAGTCCTTCTAGCAAGCAAAAGCAGAAAAAAATAGCTAGACTATCAAAATAGAAGTTTCTGTAAGGACTTCAATTAGCTCTCACCTAAAGCAAAGGAAACTCTTCACTAACTTCACTGTATCCTGAATGCAGCCCTAAACGAATGCAAGTTGGCACTTGCTTTCAGTCACAAATGAAAATTCATAGTAAAAATAATAAATTCCTACAAGATGATTCACATGCATATTTGCATTCACTTAACTATAGTATTATTTTTAAGCCAAGTTCAGGCAGAGGCAACATACATTATTACATCCACCAGTTCCCTACCACAGGGGCAGTTCATTCGGAGCGGAGCAAAACTTCCATCAGCTGCCTGGAGAGCCAAGCCCTTCACCAGGGATACTAAAAACCAGCTCTAATCCCTGAGCTGCCTTGCTAATTGGAATTCACATTTTTGCTATACCTTTGCACAACACATATGTGTCTTGCACAGCTGAAAGTGCTACTCTTGCCATTTTCCCAAAACACAGGCAAGCCTAAAGGAAGGCTTCAGGGTATATTTAGATTCCAATGGGTAAAGTGCTGCCAAATAATCAACAGCTCAGATGCAAAACAAGAAATTTGAAGAACAGCAATTACACTAGAAATCAGTCTGAAACCTGTTCTATTAGAGGTGAAGACAACCAAACTATTATACCACATTCTTACATTTTATGTAAGACACATATTATATAAAAAAGAGGAAAAAAAAAAACCACAGAAGTGCACAAAGGCAGCCATGTTTTTAGATGTACAGAAAGCTTAAAAGAACTGGATTTACCTGCTCCAAAGAAAAAGACCGAGGGAAATGCACTTCTTTTCAGCATGTTTTAGAAGTTTGAAGGGAGTAATTTGCTCTTCACATCCACAACAAGACTACATAGATCATTTTTGACATACAACAACTATGAAGCTTACCGCACGCTGACATAAGTGAAGATTCTGTGCCATGTCCATGACTTGTAGCTTTTAGACTTAACAGCTCCCTTATCTGCAGAGAATAAAGTAGCCACAAAATATCCTCCCTTGGGCTGGAAGACAATCGAGAGCAGAGCTCTAGGCCACAGCACTGCACGGTAACTTAATCCAAGCAGACCCATAGAACACAAGATTTGCACCATTTCATTCTAGAAAGCAACAAAATACAACCAAGTCTGCTGGTTAGCTAAAAGTAAAACTCCTTAAGGGTGAAGCCAATAAGCGGAAGATGCAAAAAAGAGCAAATAAGCCCTAGCGAGTGCTTTTACAAGCTGATTTGCGGCCATTACAGACCACGTTACTTTATTGAGTATGGCATGGGCACAGCAATATTGCTTCTATTTTAGGCACTACCTGATACAGTTTTGGGGACCACTTTTGCAACTTTCATTGAAGTACTTGCCCTGTAGACAGGCCAGGAAAAAAATNATAAGCCCTCGAGAGTGCTTTTACAAGCTAATCTGCGGCCACTACAGACCACGTTTTTTTATTGTTATTGAGTATGGCATGGGCACAGCAATATTGCTTCTATTTTAGGCACTACCTTATACAGTTTTGGGCACCACTTTTGCAACTTTCATTGAAGTACTTGCCCTGTAGACAGGCCAGGAAAAAAATGCGTTGGGGGGTGTGGTGGGGATACACACTGAACCACAATTAACATTTTTTTTCCTTACAAATACTTCTTGACACTCACGATTTACTGCACCTCTTAAGAAATATCAAGCTCAATACATGTCTTACCTGTCCCAGTAGTTACTGTTTCCTCACAGGGAGGATCTCTTAGGGTAGCTGTGAGAAGCAAGCTCAGAAGAGTTGCTCCTGAGACCATCAACAGTGTTTTAAAATCAGTTACCCCTTTTAGAGTCCATATTGCTTTGGCAGACAATATAGAAGAGCTGGAAGTTTCCACTGCAGTATCCAGAAGCTTCCTTCAGCTAATTTGAAGAAAAGTAGAGAATTCTTCAAAGGGAAAATAAAAGGCAGCTACCAGCAAAGAAAGAATAAAGCATTCATTCTGATGACTCTGCTTGGCAAGGAGTTTCATGCTATTGTTAGCAAAGAGCCATTCACAAAGGAAGAATAAATAGCAGCTAGAAGGAACATAGGCCAAGCAACAGTGGTTGGAGAATGAAGAGCAGACAGAAGGAAAAAAAATGAGGGGGATTCCTTCCTATTTGCACCTTTCTTATTCCCAAGAAAGAAAACAGAACCCCAGGGAAAGCCCACACTTGTATCCCTCATGCAGCTGCACCAAGTTTGTCAGTACTTAGGTAGCTAATTAATACATATGTATTGCACAATTATTTTTTCCTACCCTCACTTGTGATTATTTGAACCCTGAAATAATTTTTTTTTAAAATGTTCTTCTTACAAACAAGCATAATAAGAAATAGGTTTGTGTGAAAATAACTAAATTTATTTTCTGTTCGCTAACTCTTCCCTTAGAGAGCTGGTTGAACACCCAAGCTTTGACACTACTTATGTGAGCAGTTGAAAGGTGATTTGCGTGACCCAGAATGAGCAAATACTCAGTGAACTCTGTGGTCAGATGCAAAATCTATGTAAATCAGATGAGTACTTGGCTATCTATATTGATGTAATGAACCTAAACATCTACTAATTTCCATTTCGATACAAGTTTTTTTTTTTTTTTTTTAAATGAACTACATTACATGGTTAAGTTACAGAAACCAAAGGTAATGGTGTTTTCATCCAGTAAAAACAATCCAGTCTGCAATGAGCTATAGAAAATTGCAACCCAAATCACCTGTTTCAACTGCCTCCTCTAATTAATGTTGTGAAGTATGTATGCTTGATCAGCTTCTCTAAGGGAACAGTTATCAAACAGTAAATGAATTTATAAGTGAGTGACATACATCTTTGACTATAATAGGTTTCTTGATACGTATTCCCCTGTCTTTTCTCACTCAGAGAGATTGTAAAACAGCCTAGGTTTATGTTCAGAAAAGCATCTTCAGAGAAGTTAAGAAAAACATCAAATATTAGTAGATTTACCAAAAAAAATTAATTTAGCAACGCTACTAATAAGGTAGTTTTATTAAGCCCATTACAACGTTAATACAATAAGAATAGCAGATGTTCAATGAATTACTCATAGAATGAGTTTTTCTGCAGTAAGAACCACAAGTTTAAGCTTTCCCAGCTTTTGTAAAAAATTATTCCTTTTAATACTTTTGTTACTTAATGTTATTGAACTCTTGTAGAAGCAATTGGATGTTTCCCTCGTGCCATATAAATTGTTTTCTTAGCCTTTGTCATGTCTCTTTGGCTACTGTTTATTTTGAGTGCTAGGTGGTGACATTACCCCCAAACCGGATTATGGAATTGTCAGAGACTCAGTCTAGCTTGCAGTCTATGTCTGCTGGGAAACTGATAAAGTTTGAAAATGTAACTCTAAATCTAAAATTTGTAAAACAAAATTTTTAAGCTGTGTTTCAAGTCTCACATCTGAAACTTATGCTTGATTATTTAAGAATATCTTAATAGATTTCTTATGCATGCATCAGTCTTATTACCAGAAGTGAGCAGGCCTGAAGTAGCATGGCACATAGCTGGTTCCTTTGCCTGGTTAACACATTTCACACCTCTGGTCCATGCACAAACACGTCCTGAATATTTTAAAACTGGTGGTACTTGTATCAACTGTTTGCTCCCTGCCTGAGGGCAGTCATATTAGTTGTTTCCTGGCCTAAAAAAGTAGAATATGGTAAAGGTAAGAAGGAGTATTGTGGAAGTGATACCCTGACTTGATAGTCTGCTAAGCTTATGGACCAGTAAACTCAGTTTTAATGAAAAAAAAAAAAAAGATCTTTTGTCACTAACTCTTATGTGCCACACAGGTTACATGGCCAGGCTGAGAGGGGAGGAGTGACTGGGTGACAGGAGAAGGATGAAGCAACTTCTCTGCACTCCTGAAATCCTTAAATACTTAAGCACATTGTAAAGAGAAAAATGAAGAACACTTAAGGCCATATATGCTTTTTCTCCCTAGAATGTCTACTCTCCTGCTTCTGTAATGACATACCTTACACTCTCAGATATATTTAAAATGCAACAAACTACAGAGATTGATTTTTAAGCACCAGATTTTGTTCATACATTTTTTTCTTTCAGTGATTTACTTGAAGCAGTTGAAAGATACAGCAGTGGTTTTGCAGTAATGAAAATTCCACTTCTCATAGCACTTGTGTCTTGGCTCAATAGTTGCTGATTTGCTCCAAAATATATTACATAATAAAATTGAATTTCCAGACAGAAGTGAGTATTTTACAGCTAGATATATATCAGGGAAAACCTTTTCTATGCTTTGGCTGCTAATTATATGCTGTTGGTTCTTGACATAAATACTTTCAGGGTTACATTTATTTTTTGTTCCCCTGAAGCCATTTAGAGAAGATTCCACTCTATAGCATACTTCTTCCATTTTATTTTCCACACACTTGCTAATGAAAAATCTATCCTGTAAGTGGAGCAAAGCAAGAATTTCTAATGAACAAGTAATTTCATACTCTAGAAAAAGCATTTCCCCCCGCCTTTTTTCCTAAAATTGTTTATCTGGGGGTTAGAAAGGTGATTCCAGAGGAAGGCATACTTAAAAATAGCTCAAAAAAAAGAAACATGCCTAGTATCCAGAACAACTCGATATTTGATGGCTGAGGGTGGAGTAGAAAAGAACAATCATTTCTGAGGAACCATGGAAAACAGCAGAGTGTTCAAAGTTAAATATTGAAGCCATATAAAATTCAAAATGATAAACAAATAACCTAAAAAAAATAGTGGAACTTAATCAAATTTTGTATATCAAATGCATCTAAGAGGTTCATGGGAGAAGAGAGGGGAAAATATTGATTTTATTTAATGTGAAAATCAATTATGTTTTAAACAAACAATTGTGCTGATCACAAGAAAAACTGCTGCATTTTCAAAATATGTCCTGCTGGAGCATCTTATAAGTAACATAGAAAAACCAGAGCAAAATGGCATAATGTCAGCGTAAACCATTAGGTGGAGATCCAATTAATTGTACGAAATATGAAAGTAAAAATTAAATAGCCTGAATACACTCTAGTGAAATCACAGATGTTCTGGCCTGAAAAGAAGACTGACTTATTAACACAGGTAATAAGAATGAAATAAATCTGCTACAAAACACTCAAGTTCACGCCATGGAAAAACTTAGCAAAAATGCAATCCATCATATATCAAATTGGAATATTACATAAAAGAAAGTTTAATAGCATCAGTTGAATCTTCTCTATTACCATCAGCCTTCAAACTAATTTTCTCACAAAAGGATGCTGTTACATTCTCATTGAGTGCTCTCATTTTTCTTATTGCAAACAAAAATCCATAAAGTAAATCAGTTTCCCAACAAATATGTTCTGATTATTCACAAAAAAAAATCACAAAATAACTTACCTTTGCAATGATCTTGTCAGAAAGGCAACAGCAAGACACAAACTTAAGAACAATAGAGTCATCATCATTTTATTATATTATAAAATATATACCTTACTACATGTAGAAAAAAGGGTCATGCCAATAATTTTTCAAACATTTTCATGAAGTAAATAAAATATCAAAGGAAAAACGTGATTTCTAAAAAAGAAGCAATCAACATCTGGTAGAAAAGAAGCCAAGATATCTACATTTCCATCAGGAGTAAGACAATATTGGGAGGAAGAAAAACATGAAATTTCAATAAACCAAAATCAACAGGAATTTATTCACAGTATTAGCTCATTAGTTTAAATTAATTCTCCAACTGTTCTAAGTACAAAGAGGCTGCATCAATTGGTATCTCTTGGAATGGGACATTTTTTGATTGAATAAAAATAAGTGTAATCCTTCTACTTGTGTGTGGTAAAGAAAAGAGTTCCGGCCATTTTGCCACAGTTAATGCAATCTAAAATGTCATATAAATCTTTGGCATACAATGTAATTCTAAACACATTTAATGTAGTAAATAGATCTCACTTTTAAAGAGGAACACTTTGAAATTGTACTTAATTAAAATGTGACCTCACACACAGATGACATGGTTGTTGCATCTTGTGCTTCATCTTCGCCCTTTTAACACATGGTACTGGCACAGGGGCCACAGGGAGGCCTGGGGGCTAACTACCACATTTATGTTTGCAATCCTTACTTTGGGATCTACCATAATCTGAAATCTTCATGCATGCAACCAATGTACATTATTCTGAAAAACTCTATTTATAATAATAATGATGCTTTACAGATCCAGCAGCTCCCTGATTCTTTTTGGAAACTTTCCCTTTCTATAACCAGAACCCTGGGTCTCTTTTACCCCAAAGTGCGAAGCAAGAGGGAAGACTTTATTTTTAAACTTACCCAACTTCAAGTCCTCCTCACATCTGAGAAAACTATCAAGCGTCCACACAGTGTTCCTTGAAAAACAGAAGTGAAACTTAAACATCTTTATGGGACCCAAATGTTTAATTCAAACTTATATTAAAAAAGCCACAAACCCAGAGATTTTCCATGCATGTTCCCAATCTTTCTCTTTTTGTTTTCTCTTGTCCTCTACCATAAGGGCCTGCTGGAAGAGCAGTCATGCTGACGAGAAATACAACAGTGCATAGAATAATAAAAGTGCATTTACTTAGGATTAGGTCATGCATCAATAATCTGAACTGAGCAAGTGACATCACATTTGGTGAAACCTCTCCATGCCCAAGGGGCAGAAGAGGCAGCATTCCCTCCCGCATCTGCTTTTCCTTCCTTCCCCTCCGAATCCGCCACTTTGACCTCCAACCTGCAGCTGTCAGAAGCGGTTAAAGGCATTTCAGAAAAGTAGGCAAAATTTAATTTTGCTTCCCCGGGAATTCGGATGCAGAGGTGATCCTGGCAACAGAAGAGGTAGAGGGAGCTCTTGCTGTGTGAAGAAATGGGTCTCCTTGCAGCAGCTGCGGCCCCGTACACCTTCACCGTCCTCATCTGCAGCAGGAGCAACAGCCACCATCGTTCTGGAGGAGCCAGGACTAGGCATAGATGTCTTTTTTCCCAGTGTAGGTACCTACTTCTGCATAATCCCCGGCATTGAAGGTATTTAGACATGACGAGGGGAGTCAGCTCTATATTCCTCAGTCACTTGTATAAAAAAATAGTGAAAAGAAGTGAAACGGGGTTTTAAGAATATTTTCAAGATATTCTCAACATTGGCATCAGGCAAATGTTAGTGGCTGAAATATTTCCTTGGGAAATTGCAGGGTAGGGTCAAACAAAATTCCTGATAATTTCTGGAGATTCCAGAGATACAAGGCCAAATGGCTCACAAAGGAAAACATTAATATAAATTAAACTAAAAAAACTAGGGCAGGGAAAATCAATATCTGTGGGAAAAGGAAGAAAATCTCCAGGATATTGATAGAGTCACAGAATATAAAAAGCCTTTTTTTCTCATTCAAAAAACAATGAAATCTGGCATCCAAGTATGAGTAACTGAAGAGTTTTACATGTGATTTCATATTTTTTCTCAGCTCTTGGTCAAACCTGCTTCTGACTGTGTTGTAGGGAAATTAATTTACTCTTGCTGGGTCTTGATAAGTCTGTTTTTAAAACAGAATTATAACTTCTCAACTTAAGTTTCCACCAACAAACTTCCACCACTCTGATTCTTGCACCTTAGCTTTATGAGCTTTGTCTGAATTCGTGGAGGCCCACACATATCGAACTTTCATTTGTCCCTAACGACAAAGAGAAACATCTAACAAAGTTAAAAGAGTCTTTGGAGACATTTGTTATGCAGTAACTAAGAAACACCTTAGACTCCTTTACTCCTAAGCTTTATGTTCTCCTCAGTATTACCTAACACAAGTCTTGACATTAAGAGAATATATTTGTATGCAAGCAGCAACAAATAGCTAGTCTTCTTCATAAATGACTGATTTTGTTACTAATTGAATAAGTCACTTAAACTAAGGAAAAGACTTTGCAAAGAGCCCAATTAAAACAGGCACATGTCCCACATTATGTAAGTTGTCAGAGTCTACTTCTGCCTGTTTCTAATTTCTTTGATGGTACAGGAGACTTCCTCGTTGGCAGAGATTCATTCCTCATTTCACTCAACAGAGGCACATCATACTTCTAAAGAGCCTCTCATAGTGATCGTGTCAGCTCTTGGTGATTAGTCAGAGCCAATTTCTTTTTAAGATAAATAACAGTTCACACCAGTATTTACCTGAGCAGATTCATATGAAAATTAAAAATATTCTGTCTTCAATGAATGATCCTTCAAGTGATATTCAAACATTTTTCTTTAGACGGGCGTGAACTAAAAGCCTCTTGTTTATGTACTTCATAGTTCTCCTGGCACACAAAGAATCTATGAGAAAGTACCAGCTGGTCCCCTCACTGCAGTAAGTGATGTGGGTGCTAAGCTGGTGGGTGCCACGGAAGGAGAGGAGTCAGGAGCCTCACCTGTACTTTGGATGACCTCCACGGTGTCTCACATAGGGGTCTCAGGAAGCTCTTCCGATCATTTAGCCTGCTGCTATCACAGCATCCCTGACTGTGTGAAGCTATTCCTATTGCCCATCTCATTGGAGAGATCTGTCAACTACAGGAAGAGAAACAGCTGTCAAAATAATTAGTGTTCAAAACTTACTTTTTAAGTCCAAGTCTGCTGTCTGTTCCAATGAGTTAGCAGGATTTTATCATGCCCCACTGAGTTCATATATCCTCTAGATTTCTAAATAAGTCCAGATTTTCTGAAGGGACAACCCCAAACCCAGCAAGCCAAATTCTCTCTTCACTTCTACTTCTCTTAGCCTGTGGCCCACACCACAGTTTCTCACTGAGATTTCATGCATTTGATGGCAAGTTTTCTGTTGTCTCATATATAGTACTGCTTGACACACCAAGGTAATGAGGTCATAAACATTGCATTAGATGGCATTAACAAGTGCAATCTAAACACGTGGTCACTGAAATTTTGGGGCACAGACAAGCAGTTAGAGATTTCCAGCATTGTGTTTATTGTGTCATGAAGCCTTTCTGGTGCTGGAATTAAACATCATTAGAAGATGAAAGAATGATTTTGGAGGGCATATGCAACTCATTCAACAACTTTTCTTCTCAGCAAAGTAAAAAATAAAGCTGAGATAACTTCTTACTATCGTGTTACCTGTTGCTTTTTAAAGTATCAATTGTTTAGTTTGTCTAAGTAGCGCAACAGATTCCACAGATTTTGTTTAGTCTACAGGTCATCTTCTGGGCAAGAATTTCAAGAACATATGCCAATAGTTAGCTGAATAACTACTGTATGCCAGAGGCTGTTAGAGAAGAAAAATCCCTCCTCTTACTGTGACTAACAGAATAATAAAACAAAATAAAGAGAAAAATGCACAGTAATATACTCAAATAGATATTTTGCGGTTACAAATCAACATTTTCTGCATTCTGAATTTATCATAATCTCTGCCAAATAGCTTTCAGATTGCCCTGGAGGGAAACCATTCAAAAGTACCTATGGAATTTCAGATTATAAATTTAAGATTAACTTAAGAGTTCAACTTTTACTGATTTACCTAAATAGTTAAGCTTAATCAGGTTGAAAACTGTATTCCAGCACATCTTGTTAGTGACTACACTAATATGTTATCATTGAAGTAAAACCATTTTGGGTAGAAGGCCAAATTGCTTTGTCATTTGGTGAGCTTTTGACATCAGTACATGCAAGAAAGTTTACTCAAAAAGCAACATCAGAAGAACACTGATTCTACAAAATTCAGAAACAATTGGTTACTGCAGGTATTCCCAAACTGCTTTCAGATGAATTCCTCCTTAGTGACCCAGCCCCAACAACACAGGACAGGTTTTGAATTGTGTACCTGCTATTACTTCCAGGAACTCTTCTACAAAACCCTCATTTTGATTTCACTTTATACTCATCAATTGTGTTAACTAAGAATGAGTCAAGCAAATACGTCCATAAAATATATAATTTACTGATTGCCGTTCCCATTTCCTTCTTTCCCTCTTTCAGCTCTTACTAGTGCTGTTACTCCTGCTTTTTTCTTCTCAAACATGCCTACTACATCATAAGCAACACTAAAAATAAACGAAGTAATCACCATCTTCTTCTTGTGATAGTGATGATAATTCTAGTCTTAATTTTTTGGTAGAAGTTCTTCTTCCAGCATACGTGCTTTAGTTAAAGATAAAATGAGAAGGCTGCGGCTGCTTTTTCGCTTTCTTAGGAAGCATCTGGCGCTGACCACTTGTTGGACAGGATACCAGATGCACCACTATTTGCCTTCTGTAAGTCAATTCATATGTTCTTAAAATTAAAACCAGACTAATACAATTCTTGACCCAGCAAAATGAACTTTGCCAACTTACCGAGAATGAATTTCAGAATCCGTAACACATCCGTGTCCACTTAGTGGTATTGGTATCTCCCTGTGAACTTCTGCCATTGTTACTGTAAAAAAAGAAAAAATATCCGAGGCAACAAGTAAAACGCAAAGCAATGGTTAGATGAGAGGCCAGCCTGCTAACTGAATTATTTATTTGTCTCCATTCACCTGCTGCCCATGCAGAGTTTGCCGGAGTCCCGGGAAGCTGCCCTGGACGCTCTTGCTGTCACCAGAGGCCTTAGAGAAGCAGAGGCAGCAGCTGCTTCCAGAATGGGCAGCTTTGGTTACGCCTCGACCTGGACGCAGCGTCCCGGACTAGCAGCACCAGCGAGTTTGTACCTTTGCTCCTCCTTTTCCTGCCACAAGAGTGCCTGCTCTTCCTCCTCCTCTTCCTCTGTCTTGCCTGATCATCTGCTGGGAAGACTTGAGGCAGGTCTCCACTGAAGACCATGGCAGGTTTCCAGTTTCATTAAAGGGGCTAAATAATAAGCAGTACAAAAGATCAGAAATCACAAGCTGCTAGATTTTATATTTGATTATCCAGGTAGTCTTGCTGAAAGTGACTTAGAGCCATTAGTCTATTAGACTTTGTTCTGGTCCTCCTAAGCTTCTTAAACAAGAAGAAAAAACAATTTTCTTTGCCTATCTTACTCTTCCACCAATACCTACAAACTGTATTTAGCTTTCAGGAGGATTTCATTGGAGGCAATAAAAATATTCCCAGAGAAAAGTTTAGGTTCACCTTTTACATTGCAATCCAGTGCAATTCACGGAAGAGATTCAAGCTGTTAAAAAATATGTATATATTTCTTGACTTCTTGCAGTGACTGCTTTTACTAGTGACTTTACTATTAGGAAGATAATGTTAAAGTAATAGATAATATTAGGACAAAAATGTGAGAGGACCCTTGCCAATGCTGCTGGAAAGCACTAAAGCAGCAACCAACTGTCTCTTCAGTAAGGCACTAGCCTTCGGCAGGCTCCCCTGGAGCTCTATCCCAACTCCATTCATCTCATGCTCCATCCTGGAGAATTCCTGCACGCCAGGCCGTGTCCCTACACACATTCCTCCGAGAGCTGGAGCCCTTGGTCTTGCTCTTCTGGACCATAAACCCTTCCTCATGCACCATTACTCCACTCACTCAGCACAGGTGTCTTCATTTTGAAATAAAATACATTTTAAATTCTTGCATTTCCAATATGGCTTGCGTTACTGCACATAACTGTGTACACGTGTGTGTGCATGTGCACATGCGTGTGCACATGTGTGTGCACAGATGTGTGCATGCATGAAGTCTGAAATTTGTGCTAACAATGACTGTTCCGCAGAGAAACACGAAAAGTCAAATGAACACAGCAAACTTACAGAAAAAGTTGACATGTAAATCTCTTCTCTGTGTAAATTGGGAAATCCTTAATTTAAAAATTCACAAAATTCATTTTTTTTTCCTCTGGTAGGTTTATTACATTTGAGAACTTGAATTCAATCACTGAGAGCTAAAGAAAAGAAATTTGCTTTGATTTTAAATATAAATGTTAATGTACATTGAGCAAAATATTAACCAATGATACTTCCATAGTCTGAACTATACAAACCATGCAAATGTCTACTGCTTATTAACACTGTAAGTTTTTCTTTTAATATTAACATTATCTTTTCTATAAGACAGAAATTTAACACCATCTTGATAAGCAACTTAAGTGGTTTTGGAATGAGGCAAATAACTCACCAGGTCCAATTATGGCTAGACCACAAGTAAACTCCAGTTTCTGTTTTTTCAGAGGTGCCAAAGTGGATACCAGGTGTCCAAAACCATTAGTCTACTGTTGTGTAAACAGCAAAAGCATCTGGAAGTCTAAAGGGAAAAGAGAGGTCAGTTTGATGTAAAGAAGCTTGCTTGTAAGTATTTTGATAGTTATTGTTTCTGTAGCTACTGAATAAATAACAAGGTATTTTGTGTGTTTATTTTTCTAAATATAAGTCCTATTTTCAGATGAATTTTAGGCTGTTATTTGCTTAGAGTTCAAGGCAGGTTCTTCTGATGCACAGATTAACCCTTAGAGATAGCTTTTTTGTTGCTCAGCTTAGTAGTGGTATGTGAGGGTTGCATCTCTCCTTAAGGAATAGTCACTTAAATAGAACTTTCACATTAAAGAAATGTTCTTTTTGCAAAATATGTAGTGTCACGGCTGCATGGATGAGAAATGCATAGGCAGATGACAACACTGAAAGTGGAGATAGTACACACTACTTTCATCTCATGTAATGAACCAGTGCTCTGGATCCAATTCTGCAGCAAGTTCTGAGCATTACCACTTAGCCTCTTAGAGCCTTAATGCCTTGATTCCTAAAAAGGATTTTCCGTTATATTAAAAAGGTTGCTTTTATATTTCTTTTGTTATATTTGTGTTGCGTTTGCTTTCTTTGCAAACATATTTGCAAATTTATAGACAATGTTTTCAATTTTCATAGTTTGAATTAGGTCATTAGAAACTGATTATTCCTTATGCAACTTGCTACTTAATGGAGCAGAAATTGAGTAAAAAAGAGTC
The DNA here is from genome assembly GCA_013389825.1 of Crypturellus undulatus. Lineage (NCBI taxonomy): Eukaryota > Metazoa > Chordata > Aves > Tinamiformes > Tinamidae > Crypturellus > Crypturellus undulatus. Next base: position 34,605 of record VWPW01014683.1, read on the forward strand.
ATGTTTCATCTGCTACAGATATACCCAATCTTTCCATGTAGTTTCAAACGCAGCTAGGGTGTTCATTTCAATGTAACTGCAATAATTTTCATGAGATCACTAGAAATTAAGGTGACATTTCTATTCTATGGTCTTTGCTTAAACGTTATTACATCTTTATCTTCTGAACTTTATGTAATACCTGTTCACTGCAGAGCCAGGATCAGCGCTCTTCCAGCCTACAGCTCTGTATCTTTATGTTTGTCTGCTTGCTAGTCTACTTATTTATTCTTGTGGGAGATGTCACCTACTCTTCACCTGTCTCAGCCACTGCTTATGTGCACTAAGCAGCAACTTCCACACGCTGTGCACTGGCCAGGCCTCTCCTCTACTCCAGGCAGCCTTCCAACTTTTTCTCCTGCTATCCCAGCAGCGGCGTGGGAGAGATCTGCCTATAAATCCCTGCTTGGCTTCTAGTCGATGTCCATCCCTAGCACCAATAATCCAAACACCTTCATGACTTAAGTAGAACACCATCAAAAGCTACTAGCGTTATCACCCTTTTTATGCTGCTAGACATAAGCTAAGTCATGAAAAAGAAAATATTAACGTAAGAAACCTGCAGAAAAAGCTACAAATAGAATTTACCGATGTTCAGGTATTAATATGGTACGGCATAGGAAGCGTAAAATAAACTTAGCTGTGTAAGTATGCACTCTATTCATAGAGAAGTTTCCAATCACTGCATTTGAGTGTTGTTCCTGCTGATGTGAATCTTGAACCATTTCCCTGTTTTCACATACAGCTGCTCTGGATTTGCCCTGCTGTAGCCGAGATCAGTACCTGGCCTTTGAACTCCCTGTCTTGCTCAGAACCAGCTGCTGATAGGAAATCTCTGTTTTCTCTGTTTCTCTCTGTTTTCTCACCAACATTCTGTTGGCTCTTTCGTCTTCTGGGGAAATGTATTCCTTGGACATCACTCAAGCTACTATTACTGCCTTCCCTGAGAATTAAGATGTCTATCTAGCAAGGGGAAAAAAAAACAGCTTGCAGAACAACTCTGCAGCAGGTATTTTCCTCTGCAATGTCTAGCTTTTATGGACACGAAGGTGTAAATGTAGCTTGACACTCCTGCTGGCTCTTGCACAACACTGTCCAGCCTTTAGCCTACACCAAAACATCAACTGAAGCTGACAGGCAACTCTGCTGCTGAAGAAGCCTTCCACTAAAGAGTCTCCACCTGGGACCACTTTGCTATTTCAGTTCTCTGGGTCTTCACTAGAATCAGGACTCACTTGCAGGAATGGAACTGTTCCTTCTCCCGTTCAATTTCAGAAACATGCAAGTCAGCATCAGTGTGGTTCTTAGCTCCACTTTCTGCTGCAGGAACCAAACTGTGGTGACTTGTTCTCTGTAACTACCAGAGAATGCAGGAAAACTGTTAAGATCAAATTATGCCTTTTCCAGGGCAGCCAACTCACGTGGTAATGTGCTGAGCCACCACCCAGGAATGCTCTGGCTTCTATTAATACAGGGGCAATTTTGTAGAGTTTTCACTAAATATATAACCTTACAAAAAAGCCTTATTTTCATTTAGCTAACACAGTGGAAAATGTGGCTAGAAAATAACTAGTATAAGCATAATAACTTTGGCTTGAATAAAAGGAGGATTATTTTAAAGCTTATAATTCAGAAATTTGCAGTTAGATCATAAAGTAGCCTACTGGGAAGCACTAGGTATTACAGATCACAATAATACATATTTCTCTGTTAGTGAAAGAAAGAGACATAAATAAACAAAGACCACTTTACTAATTGTAGCATGTATATGTGAAATGATTAGATTTTATAAGCACATATCAGTTCAAAGTAACAGTTCCAACAGAAAGTTTCCAAACTGATGACTTCAACAGTCTTCTCTCACACAGCCAGGCATACAAAAATTCTGACATATGCTGAAATATATTAAATAACCTGAGAAGAGTGTTAAATTTCTTAGTGGTATATTAAATGGATACCTCAAAACCTGCAATCCAAATTCTGCATTCCTCACGAGAACTGTGGGCTGAGATTTGCTCTGTGATGGTTAAATATAGGATTCTTCCCACTGCCCCATGTGCTCACACAAATGCAGAGTTCTGATCTAATTTCACCATATAATGGTGATGGGACACTCAAGCCTTTATAGAGAGACCTGTGTATCTGAGCCTGAATATAATACTTTAAAATAAACAACATCATTTTTGAGTTTGTACGAATTATTACTACTCATTTAAGAGACATTTTGGATAATTTTCTGAAACCTGCAGTTCAGTAGTTAGATGCTGAGAAAAAGACAAATAGCAGTTAAAAATGCTTGGGAATGAAATAACAGAAACAGGAGAAAATTATTATACACTGACTAAATCCCTAGTACATTCACGTTCCCAATGCTGCTACTGATTCTCACCTTTCAGACAGAATGCTCCACTATTACATTAAGTAGATGGAAGGTAACCATTTAAACAGAATTATGGAATGGCTTCTGGAGAAGAACAAATGTAAAAGATGAGGACTTTACAGCTTTGAATGAACTGACCTAGGCATAAGAAAATATATACGAAAATACAGAAAGTGGTCTGGAATTATTTCTTACTGTTTCTCATAATTCAAAGAACTAGCAGTCACCTGAAGAACCAGAAGAAATTATCTAAATTATAGATTTGAATTTTAAAAAGGAAGCACTTTTTCAGATCTTTCATCTAGAAAGGACAATCCTTGCAGCTGCAGTATTTTGAATGCCAAAGGTATAAACGGGTTCAGAAAGGAATTATACAAATTTATGTTGAATATGTTCATCAGTTGATTTCAGACATGATAGTGCAGATGTTTCCATCTCACAAGGGCTTTAAACAGCAGATCCCAGAAGGTGGAAGTATACTGGGAGATGTCCTTGCACTCCTGTAAACTTCCCTCCTGGCCACTGTCTCAGAGAGGATGCTGGATTAGACGGAGTGTTGATCTGACATGATATGGCCATGCTTATTTTTGTTTACCTGCATTGACTCAAAAAAAAAAAAATGAAACAAACAAACAAACAAAAGAACTGACTTGAGTTGTTCTGCCTTTGACCAGGCTATTCTTCCTACACAGACAGGAAATCTTCTTTAGCTCCCGCACAGACAGAGGAATGGTCCTGGGGAATGGCTAGAGTTTCAGAATGGAAAAAAAAAGAGAGAATTACCAATGCAAACAAACCATTTCCTGCCTTTCGGGAGTCTCGTGACTTGCTGCATAATACAGTATAAACATGAGCTCTCTGTTTTCTCGTAACATTTTCATCTCAATTCACAGTAAAATCATACTTAACCATAAAAAATCCAATTAAAACCAACCTAGTGCATTACTTTGGAAATTAATTTTATGCCAGTGATAAAACAGATCTAAAACAAGAGCTATTTTTCCTTCTTTCCATTACATTATTTAACTGAGTTATTAGCACCATGGCCCATTGCTTGTTTCAACCTCAATCCAGCACGTAAGACTAACACACTGTAATACTTAAAGCAGAGCTTTAGTGTCTCCTTTTTCACACTGGTGGCCTGGGCTCCGTGCCTGCTGTTCTGGGATGCAACGGGAGCCATGAGAACAGCTGTGGAGCTCCTAAGGAAACTCTTGCCAGTGTCCTGGGACTCGGAATCTTGCTAAGAGATATCCTACCAATCCAAACAGGCAGGCTGCTGGAGAACCACAGCGAGGTTTGGGTTGGCAATGATATCTTGAGCACCTCTTGAGCCAGAAATCAGGAACACTGAGTATTTTCTAGTTGATTTCCTATGGAATAAAGACTTTGGGATTATAGTGCATTTCTTTGTGCCCATCAGATCCATTTTGTTCCATTGCCCCTCTCCCTGGCCATGGTGGCTGAAGGTTTTCATAGGCACCTCTAGAAGGCAAAGCCATGATGGGACTTTTGGAAGTTGCTGCAGTCGGAGTAAGGAGGCAGCTCTTAGCAGCTGGCTCAAGGGGAGATGTTTTTATAAACTGAACTGAAATAAAACAGACTACAACTTTCAGAAGTCCTAATTCCCATCAGCTCATCCCAAGAAGCTTCTGCTAGTGCAGGGTTCAAACTCCTTCTCATCTGTCTCCTGAGCTGTGCGTTCCTCCCTCTCATTCTTCATTCTCTCCTCAGGTTGTCCAGAGAGAACCCCTCCTCTCCATGGAGAGAAAAACAGCTCAGTGCCTTGAGGTCCTCCCTTGAGTTCATTTGTGGCTGGTCTCATGCATTGTGCTTGTTATTACCACAGCAACATGAAGTCTCTGATTTCTCCGAAAAGTGGAGGTGAGACTGCAAAATGGGATAAGCTATCTCCTGCTTTAAAATTTCAAAATTCTTTGGAAGATTTGTGGGTTTAATATGTTTGCATTCCTGTGCAGATACAGTTAAATATCTAAAGTAAATGATGGTTAGGAGCTATGCTTTAGAGAATTTGGTTTTAGTAGGACATTACCCTACTGGTAAACATTTAATTTCTGAAGGAGAGCAAGGGATTTCTCTTAAGTTGTAGAGTTTACAATCAGGGCTTTATATGCTTAAGACTTTTTATTCCACTTTCAATATTTCTTGGACAAATTCTGCCATAGTTTATATCATGTTGAGATCTACATTGCAAATGCTGGGCCTGTGCCAATGCAGTTTCTTCTTTTCTTTAAAATGAATGTTTCTATCTTTTTATATATATATATATAGTCTATGACTTCAGCATATTCAAGCTGTCATTAAAAGAGCTAAGTACCCGTAGGTCTATAATGCTTGCCCAGACAAATGCGCATTCCTGTCTGTAAAGACCTAGCCGGAATGTCTAGCATCAGAGTTTCACATTTTGTGCAGTCAGTTCTGTTTCATATACTGAGCCACAAGCCCATTATAGTTGAAAACAGCAGAAAGTCTGTTTTAAATTAGGTGACGCAAATACAGTAGTAACACAAACCGTACAAATAGAATATATATGAATATAACCAAATGTGAAGGGCAAGTATCAGCAAAAAACAAAATACTTTCTAAAGGATAAAGTCACTATTTTTAGCAAATAGTACTTAAGGATAAAGTACTATGTTACTTGCACAGAAATGTAGTGTTTTATATTTAGCTTTTTCCATATAAAGTATGAAAGCAATAAAATCAGGTAAAATCCCAGAATCTCTTCTGTGAAGACATGTTGTATGCTAGCAGGGGGTTCTCACAACTGGAAAAGACAATGCAATATGAACTGCTAAACAACGCATGAGACATGATCATTAGCCATGAATAAAGTGGGGGAAAGAGTATGATGTGAACAGAAAATTAGAAACTGTTGCATTTTATACCATAAATCTAATTCCTTGTGATAGCAGGTGACTGCCTGCATCAATCTTGTTTTTATAATCAGGAATACCAGAGAGGGATCCAGATTTAATATGGAAACAAAAGCAAATAGACTGCTATTTTTTTAACCTCATTTATATACGTGTTCTGTTCTCTGTCATTGTGATTGATGCTGCAATTGGATGCAATAAACTGTTTTTATTTTCATGATCAGATTAAATTTATATTAGGAAATCAGTGATTTGAAATGATGTGGTCACCAATTTAATACGGACGTGGATCTAATTATGAGGCCATTAACACAAAAAAAAAAGAAATTGTGCAAGGACAAAGAATAAAGTTACTCATAGGATGTTAGTGTCTACACAATCTACATGTCTGCTGTCATTTCAGATTCTTTAGGCCAAGAAAAATTGCCTGGTTCTGGCAATAGAGTCTTGATTTGTATTAAAGAAGTTTAGTAATTCAAGAGGATCTGGCACAAGGAATAAAGAAGCTCTGGTTGTTCACAAAAAAAAAAAAAAAAAAGGGAAAAAATATTGAAGAAAATATTTTTCGGGTTGTAAAACCAACTTTGAAAGCGCAACAGAAATGCTCTACATTTAAGAATGAAAGCAAGAGAATCATGTTTTGCATGATATAGATCTGTCTTAATGGACATCATGAAGGAAGAAGCCAAATACTGATAAAGTGACAGTTAAGTGAAATGACTATTGTACAGCCACCAATTGGCTCCCATACAACTGAGAAACTAGAATCTCTTCTGTTAAAAGAGGCAAGGCTGCCTACATAAAGCAAGTAGCTTCTCCTCTCCTTAAAAGGCGCCAGAGGGTTTTTATCTTGCATCAGTACTAACACTAGATACAGATAGTACAGACTTTGCTTTAATGTCTTTTTTGCATCCCACATAGAAAAGAAGTCAAAGTAAGCAAGCGTCCAGAACAGCCTGCTCTGTGTTTATCCTTCAGCTCTGTCTTTCCTTCTTCCCACATTTCTCTTTTCTAAATGTATTATTTTACTTGTATTAATTTATTTTTCCTCCCTTTCATTATTTTTTCTAAGAATTATTTACCTCTTTTTACATTGTTTGTTTAAAAATCATTTCTCCTCATAAATATTATTCTCATAGATTCTTCTAATCCATGTGCCAAATTAGTATGTTTATTTTGGATCAGTATGATGCATTAAGGATACAGACAGTTTCATCATAAGTAAGATGACTCAAAAGTGCAGAAGAGTCAGCAACATATTAGGGTATTCTTAAAACTTGTATACTTTTTGATATGTCAAAAATATTGCCTCCACCTCTACTACCTAGTTTATCTTTGCTCATCACCCATGTTACCCTCAAAAATACTAATGAATAGTGTGAGTGAGGCTAGAAGTTAAAAATTAACTACTGTTTGATATTTAAAATAATCTTTTGGCAATATCGGATGGGGTAATTTGGAAATAATGTGAAGAAGGGGCTGTTTTTTAAAAAATATCAGTAAATTAAATGTTCACATATTTAATGCTTAGCTAATAATTTTCTTTCCAGAGGCACCTGTAAAAAACACTGTAAGTACACAAGATCTGTATAATTATCTTCTTAACACAGTAAGCCAAACCTCCTTATATGAAGAAATTGCTGAAATTTCCTAAAAAATTCTGATGCTTTTAAACATGCCTTTCTAAATAAGCGGAATTCATGAGATTTAACCCTAGAGCAATATCTTTAAGTCCTGTTGATTGCTATTTCCAGAGACACATGGGTGTTTTTGGAAGCTTGTACTTGTATTTGTACTTACTTATTTTCACTTTAGCTCATTCCTGCATTTTAATGAAGTCAGAGCAATACCCTGTGGGGATTAGAGATTTATCATCTACATTTATGTAGAGTATGGTGCAAATCTGGAGCAACTGTTAATAAATGCGGACAAAGACATACTTTACGAATCTATCACATGGCTTTCTCCTTCAAAGTAAAAGGTTCAGAAGACATGGGACATGAGTTTACTTAATTTGATGCTAATATGTTCATTTTAATATGCTCCTTTTCAACTAACACGTCAGATGAATGAATTGCTGGATGGAAGAACAATTATGCATTTGCATAGACAATATATGTAAATTAGTCATGGGTAAATGCAGCCTACAAAAGATTTTTTTTTTTAACATTAGAGGAGAGAGTTCTGGAACAGTCTTTCAGTTACTGTCTTGGGCAAGCAACAAAATTCATCTGAGATACGGCTTGATACATTTATAAAAGAGACTGTATGGAAGAGTTGCCTGAAATACCAAGGGACTAAACTTGGGGAGGTCACTTCCTGTAATCCTGTTCTGTTCTGTTTGCACATTATCTCGTTCCCTACATTTTGCAACACTCAACTTGCTCTCCTGAAGCTGGCTGTACTTTGAGCGAGGGACTTAATAATTAACTGTCAACAGTGAGTTCTTTAAATGTATGCTCTCATTTCGTTTGTACTTCTGCTATTTGAATTACTTGCATCCTTACTTTCCTTTCTCAGCCCAGAATGCATTCGGTGTGCAGCTTCCTTTCTCTGCCTCTTCTACTGTTGTCATCATGGTGCAGTGACAACACGCCCAGTAATGTTTCATGGTGTGTAGAGTTTCATAAATTCCAGCTGTTGGCCATATGCTCAGTCTCAGGAGCACGCAGAGAGGGGATAGATTCCTGCATTACATATCTTATTCCTGCTATATTAAACACATTATAGAGCATAACTGTCATTTTTATTTAATGTGTGCAGAACCTCCCTATTTTTACAGAAAGCTAATAGAAAATGAGTATCTCAATATATTAGTTTTAGTATTTTCTCTCTCTAAACATCGGATTTTATGTTATTGACACATGTATTTGTCATGTGTCCATCAGTGAATTTACTTTGTCTATAGTCTGGCTTCCCAAAGAAATATTTGTTAACAGAATATCTTTACTATCAGGAACCTCAAAAAAAGATTTAAAAAACTTTCAATAGTCAAATACAAACCAACCAAAAACTTCCAGAAGTCTAAGAGTGTTGTTGACCAAGAAAGTATGACTTTTGAGACACCAATGTGGAAACAGAAGTGCTTAATTCCATACTAATAAAAAACTCTCTAAAACACTTACCTAACTGAAGCAGAACAAAAATATTTAGCTACCTCGCTGCACTTTCGGGTTCTGTCTGGAGGACCAAACTCTGAAATAATGAAAGAGGTTTTCTTTTCCCCCCACAAGGAACAGAACAATTCAATTGTCCTCTTTCCTCTGCCTGGCCCCATTGCCCTGCCTTTCTCTACAGGATGTCCAGCTTATGTTCATTTTAATTATTTTATGATGTAGGTTCACTACCCTCTCAACAAAGCAACTGTTTCTCCATATTATTGCACTGTTTACACAGTCAACTTTCTTTCACGTCTTTCCTGCCTACTCGATTTTTTGGCTGCAAACACTGAAGTTTTGGGAGGGGATCTTTTTAGATAAAAATTTCTAGTGCTGTCTAAAGCACGTTGATTACATTTCCTGACAATTTTCAACACTTAAAAGTATCTTTTGTTCTGCTTTCCCAAAATATAGTTGAATCAAAATTGTTCTTGACAGATATAAAAACAGATTTTCAGTTTGGGCTTTTTTCTTGCATAGCTTTGATTATTGAAAAATAATAAAAGGGCCAGGGCTGACTTTCTAGTTTAGGTTATTTGCATTTTACTATTTCATATTCTTCCTCTTCTTTTTTCCTCAATTAATTTATAAAAGCAATCTTAAATATGAAGAAATTAGAGAAGTCAGTAAGTGTTTATTTACAAATTGAGTACAAATTGCTTAGCTCAGAACATACAATTTAAGAATTTACAGGAAAGACAGTCCTAGAGCAAAGCTGTTACTCACAGCTAAGCCACAGAGTTCTTTGCAAGAAAGGAACAAAAGAGCTGCAAAGGGTCAGAGAAAATAACCTTTTTCTCCAGCATTCCTAGATATTAATTTTCAATTGGTTCTTAAATATACAGAGAGATGTGATGGAAATTGCACAGACTATTTTATGACACACCTAGCAAAACTAAATAGAAAATAGATTAGATGGATAGTTAAGTTCTTACCATTAAAACCAGCTGAAGATCTGCTTTTAGAGAATTTGAGTTTCTTGATGAACTAGTGAAAAAACATACAGACAAATGTAAGCACATATACATGCATTGAGTCCAAATTTATATTCTGCTCTTGACTTTTATTCTATCTGAATTTTCTAGATTGTTTCTTTCAAACTACGGAGTATTTTCTTGAAGCGAGTGAATTCCACCTTGCATTCCAGACAGCTGAATCGTTTGCATTCTGCACCCTCAGAGTCTACCCTTTGAAAATTGATGAAAATAAAATAATTATTCATCTAATATTTCAGTCTCTGAAAGAGGTCTTGAACAACATTATCAAACACAATGTCAAAATTCCTGAAGGAAATCTTTTGATAACTTTGAGCAAACCTGAGTCAGTTGTTTTTAAGGAAGTTTTCCTATTGCAGATAGTTTTGTTTAATTCCTAGGTGAATCCCTTCTCTGAAAAATTTCATAGCAATTAGGATATGATAAGATAGATTTTATTTAATAAGCACTAAGCAATTCTTAAGTTATATAAAGAGCTAAGCACTAAACTATTCTTAAGTTATATAAAGAGCTAACTGGGCTAATCAGCAGAGCAGGTATCCTCAGCATCTCAGATAGAAGAGCTGCACCCCTTCTAACAAATGACAATCAGGTTACATGTCTCTTTATACATGTCTCCCTATTTTATAATTTCTCTTTCCTTGGGCTACTTTATACCCCTTATACCTTATACATATATATATATATATCTATAACCATCTAAAGGCATCTGAAAATAATTGAACTATCATCCAGAAGTATCTGAAGACATTTAATCTTTCATACTTTTGTACGTGGAACGTTTCGCTGGAGAGCTAAAAACCCCAACGAACGGCACACAGCCTGGAAGGCCTCTTTCTTCCCCTGATCTGACTGAACCAACAGTCAGGATTCGCAGAGCTGCTGTAGAGAAAGCAAAACCAAAAAATATTGCAAGAGGTAGTACGAGATGCAAGAGGTAGAACAAGACAAAATGTAGAAGATAAATCACAACATTGCCTGCAGCCATCACTTCAAATACATTTTCAACCAGTGCCATAATAGAAAGAGTTTTGCTGAGGGGTAGCTGAATGTTGGCATTCTCTGTTATTTGTAAATCTTTAATAAATTTGACAAAAGCAGTAAATATGCACTGTATTGTTTTCTAAACATCGTTCTCCATAATTCTAAATCAGCATTTTTCAGAGGTTCAAAATGCTCAAATTAGAATTACTGCCCTATAGGGTTCAGAATATCATTTTCACTTTTGAGATACTCTTCAGCCTACAAGAGTGGTGGCCACCTTATACTTAGGTCTTCACCAAAATGCTTTATGAATTATTTTAACTGCAGAGACCTAAATGCCAACGCTTCTTCACATCTCACACTGCTGATAAGATAGGCCTGGAGGAAATATCACTCTCTCCTAATGGGAAGGACAGAAGAGGGCTGATCTTGCCCCTCTGTCCTCATCTAGAACAAGAGATAGAGGGAAACATATCTCAGTTACAACTCTTGTGTAAAAGTGCTTTACTTTCATGCCAGACAACATGCATATTTTATTTGTTTTAGATTGCCCTGCTTAACTCTTGTTCAATAACAAGCAATTAGCATTTTAAGGGGGAAAAATAGTTAATATCTAGGAAACCTTTAAAATTTCCTAGTGGCTTTACAGATTACTTAACCTCTCAAGCTCAGGAATACTTTCCTGATGTTTTAATGTTTTTCTTGTTTTATGTATGTTTTGTAGTGTCCATTTTATGTTTTATGACGGTATAAAGAAAATGCAGGAAACAGTATATAATGATATGATTCCAGCACTGTAATTCTGATCTTGTGCATCTAAATGATCGCATTCCTTTAATATGCCATAGTAAGTTTTAAAATGCTGCATTTAATGGTAAGTTGGGTAAACCATAATTGTAGAGCTTGGTAATGCTTGTTTTGGCTTTGTAAAGTAAGATATCAAAGTGGTATAAGAGCAACTTGCCATATTTGGCACCATCATGTTCAAGTTAGACTTGTATCCTAGGTGAATGGCCAGTCAAATACAATCATCCCTCTGAAAATAGCAGGGTACTGTATATAAACTAAAAGAATTATTGGTTGTAAAGCAGTCTGGACTGAATATAACATAAACTCAGCTGGCTGGAGCTAAGGGAGCTGTTTCTTTTGCTCCATAACAGAGCTTTTGTTTCCGAAGCAGGAGCCCCTCTCTTTAGCCCTGCGACAAATTCTTCTCAAATGAATTAACTGTTTGTAGGTTTGATAGCGTGTTTACCAAAACTTCCAGACGTGTATTGTTTGTCATGTACCTTGTTTGGGACTATCTGTTAGGTTTTAAAATATACAAAGGCTTTTCTTTAAAATCTCTGGCAGGTTTGTGCCATAAAAGGTTCCTAGTCATCCAGAAGGCTGCTATCGTAGCCCTCATAAAAAGACGGGTCTGCCCCCCTATAAAGTGGTGTTTGCATCAGGATTTCCCTTGTTCTTTCTGCCCACAGTGGACGTAGGCTCTGGGACTACTTCTTAGTTCTCTGTTTCACTTACCAACATCTTGCTTTTCCCATTGGCATGCTAATCCTCTTTCATGTACTAAAATACTTTATATATAATAACAACAATATTATGCTTCAGCTCATTAGTATTATTAATAAAGTCAATCTCTCACTTAAATGTATATATACCCTGGCATGAATATAACTAGTTGTGTATGGAAGTATGAGTGAAGGTAACTTGTATCTGTGGAACTTGCTGGCTAAAATTTGAATGCACATTTGCAAAATCTTTATCTTGTAGATGAATTAGCACAATGGCTGATGCAGTCAGTTAACTAAATCATATGATCTATGTTTATGTGCTTATTTGCAATGATTACTGAAGAATGGTGCTCAGGAACACCAGAAGAAACACAATATGGACAAGAGTAAGTTCCATCTTTTTCATTCGAATGGCCTGTAAACCCACTGGGACTTCATGTTCTAGCACTCCCAGGGAGGAATGTGATGTGACATCTAGCAAATCGCAGCTCGGAAGGCAACTTTCCAAACACTGTGCAGGTGAGCAGAAAGCCCAGGGAAGAAGGAACATGGGGTGCAGATTCTGACTTTGCTTCACAGAAGATGCTGCATGAAACATTTTTCAGCACTGAGAAGAAAAGCCAGTTAAGACCTGGAAAAGGGAGAAAGGAATTTATCCCGTTTCTTAGGCATTTTTCTAAAACACAAGTTCAGAGCACTCAGTAAACTGCTTTGAATGAAAGCCTGCCTCGTTTTACTTGCTTTCACCACTACTGAACTAGGCAAGAAGCTACCAATCTCAATCCCTTAATTTCTGTCTTTTAGTCATCACCTTTTATTCCTCTTCATGTTACAGTAAAAGCCTATACAAGTCATCAAATTCAGACAATTATCCCTGCTTGCAAAATAGGTGCAATATCAGCTTGTGGCTCTACAGTTTACTATGGTTTCACTTTATCCTTACATTTCAAATCCCAGTTTCCCTCATCCTACCTTTTATTTTCTCTTACAAACTGATGGGAAAAGATGTGCAAATTCTAGCATACTTGCAAAAATACCACTTGATTAGTTATCTTGTACATTTTATGGTGTAAATTATAGCGAGCTGAGGCAATTAATACACCACAGCTACAACAAGCATTTGCTTATCTCTCATTTAATAACGCTAAAGAGAGAAATAATGTTTTGATAATGATTCACCCACTGCTTGTTCACTGGTATTTTTGTTTGTCTAGAAAGCTACTAAGAGAAGAGGTTGTCCTTTGCCACTAACATGACGAATGCCAAATGTCAGTGATTTTGACACTTAAAAAAATTTTAAGATGCACCCAAAAATATGGAAGAAAATATACAAATTCCACCTGCTTCAGGATTAAAGCTCTGTTGCATAACACAGTATTAAAATCTTCTCTTGGTTATGTATGTTAGAGAATTCAAGTTTGTCATCAGTGGTCTTTTTTTCTGCCACCAATTTCTGCATATTTACAGGAGAGTCTGTATACAGATACACAGAGCAGAAGTACAGTCAAATTACACAGGTTATGGTCTACTGACTGACTAGTGACGAAAACTTCATGCTACACTACACATATATACTCTTTTAACCACACATGTAAGTTCTTTTACAGCAAACCTAAAGCATTTTAAAGTATTTTTCTCAGAATACTTAATTAGAATTATGTTTTAAAATTCCTATGACTACAAAAGAGAGAGCCTTAGTCCGATGAGTCTAATTTTGCAGACTTTGGAGGAAAAAGGTAACAGAAAACTGAGAAACTGCATTTACTGGTTGCTTTTAAAAACAGGCAATCTGTTTGATTTTGCATAGGAATGCTAGGCTTTAAGTTGTGGCATCTTAGGTCTCATTAACTCAGTGTAATTTCCCCTTTTTAATGACAACAGTTTTCTAGTTCTAGCCCCCACTGCTTGTTTCTTGCTCTAACAGACCGTTTCACAGCAATTCAACACCAGTCAAATATGGAATATTGCCCTTCTGGGCTTCAGGTCAACATAATTGGGAGATGAAGCTCCATTGCTGGCAGGGGAAAAAAAAAAGGAAAAAAAAAAAGGAACATTTTTGTGGCAGGTTAGTTTCAAAAAAATGTCAGCAAACGGAAACCGTTCAAAATTTTGGAAGGCTACAGGGATCTTGTGGGAGGTGGGCTGAAGAGGCAAATGCAGGTGCAGTCGTCAAAGGCATTTGTTAAATGAAGCTTTTCACATGACGCCACGAGTCATCCTAGGGACACCAGCAGCCACATGCTAGGAGGCAGACAAAAAGACAGTTCCAGGTTAGATTTGTCATGCAAATAAACATGTTTGCCGGAGAGGAGTCTGACTTCTTAGGCCTGTGTGACAGGACCCCAGGAATGCCAGAACTCTGAGGCAGAACTGGCCTTTCCTTAGTCATCAAAGAGGGCAACACAATTTGCCTAAGCAAGTCCCTGAGCGAGGCTTCGGTGGAGCCCACACGGGAACAAGGTAGCCTTTGAAAGACAGGAAATTCAAATTTGTTGGAAGAGGCAAGTTTACATTTTGTAAACAATCTCCTCCTTCAGTAACTGTAAAATAATATGAATGTTGGATTTAGATTGCTGACTTTGACGGTGTAGCAGGCTGCGTGTTTATCACTCCCTGCTCATTCATCCTGGTAGATTGCAGAGCTGTGAAGAATCCTTGAGAGTTCTCACGGGTGGAGCTGCACAAGGCAGCATACCTTGTTCAGCATACCCCTATAGCAGCCTTGCATGGCATTTAATTTTTATTAATTTCTAGCACTTAACTTTTCCCTCAAAAATTCAACAAAATTTTGAAAATTCTGTGTTTGAATTAACTACTGGAATATGAATCCCATCATACACATTTAATCTGATCAAATAAAATCACCAAGTTTTTAAGAAGTGCAGATGAACACATTTTTTAATGCTAGGGGCTTGGCATCTTAAGAGGTTCAATGGAATTGAACATCCATTTTGAAGGGAATCTTTCAGAGACAAAATAATTCCTGCATTTCTTCTCACTGTCTTCTGCATAGAAAGAAGACACTGTTTTACAGGCCAGACCATTTGCCTTCGGGAAGAAACAGGGAAACTCCCTGTTGAAGGGACAGCAGCATTCCCATGCCTGCAGCCCATTCCTGTGGCTCCCACAGCTGGAAATTAAACAGAAAAAAAGTGGGTAATGCAAACTTGTGGTCAGGTTTCAAAGTTAGCACACTGTGCTAGCTTGACATGTTTGAAATCAAACTGTGCATTCTTTCATTCTATTTTTTAGTGCCAGCTCTGTCTAGGTGCCTGAAATATTATGAATATCTGCTATGACAACGTACTATTACTCTCTCAATCACCAACATTTTTAGCACATTGTTTCTATATTGTTTTCTCTTTCTCAAAATAATATTGGATTAAATTTCACAATGTGATTAACAGTGTGAGGGCAACTAATATTAAGTAAATTAGCAGCTTCATTTTGTAGGGCAATTTTGTGGATGTTTTAAATTATTTTTTCTCCCCCAAAACAGAAAGTTCAGTAACTTAGAAGCATAGGGGAAATACCTGCTATCACAAGTGATGTTTCTAAATAACAAGATGAGAAAATATCAATTCTTTCTCATTATTTTTTATAATACAGAAACAGCTTCATCATTTTGGGGAAGGACTTGAGACATATTCAGAACAGACAGCAACATATAAATTCCTTACAGGCTAAGGTAAACCATAGGGGAAACGATGCCTTGGAGACAAAGCTGTTCAGAAAAATCAACCCCAATAGAGGCGAACAAAGTGACAGACCCACAGGCAATTCCCAAGTCAGCAGCTCTGCTCCTTGTGAAGGCTGCCAAGAAGCAGAATTTGCCCAGGTATTTCCAGCTGCCTCTTCGTCATGTCATTATTTTCATTCCTGTCAAAATGCATCTTTCTTGCAACACTGTCTGTCATTCACGAAACAGCAACTTTAGGCTCCAAAGGAGCCCACTGCTTCATAACAGTTGGATCCATTCTTGAAGAGAAAAAGATATACATATACATAGTTTGTGTGTGCCTCTATAATATATATATAATATATGCATACCTATACACACACCACAATTGGATACATATAAATACTTATGCACTTAAAAATGAAGCACCTGAGCAAATACTAGCAGGCTCAGAGCCGTAGCTGGCTTGCAGCTATGGGAAGAAGAACACAAACAGTATTTATATGGTGAAGATAGACTGCATGTTCTTATCTAGGAGAAAGTAAAAGACAAGATTGCTATATAACATCTGGAATACATTTTGAACTTTTGACATACTAAAAATAAAAACAGATGCATAAAATCCTATTGGCATAACACAGGCCAATTTTGAAAAGCCTATTGTCTGCAAATGCAATGATCCTTAAAGCTTACTTAAAGGAGGACTTAAGCATTCTGAGCAATGTAGGAAGGATAGCAAGGTAGCTAAAAACAGTACTTGGAATGAAATACCCTTTTCTCTCCATTTTTCAATCTCTCTGTCATATCTTATTATAAATGTAGAGCATTAGAAGACTAAACTATATAATTTTGGGGAAATATCTGCAGTCATTATCTGTAATTCTATATGTGGATATAATACATTAATCTTTATCATAAGTTAAATATTGCCTCCTAGACTTCTTTTACAGTACATATACAGTGTAGATGTTATATGAAGACATAAAGCTCGATTTCTCCAGACACTGAGAATCTATAGTTTGAATCTGGATAGTATAACCTGACTCTAGCTTCTGGTGCTCCCACCTTGAAGGTATTACAGATAATCGCAACAAGAGGGGGATTTTTTTGTATAAGCATAGTAAAATATATTACATTATCATATTAAAGAAAATCAGTCTATTAATAGTTAGAATAAGTAGCAAAACATGGTTTTGAATAGATTATACCCTTGAATTCTGGACTTCTTATATTTAGTGCAGATTCTTAGCTCATATAAACTTTACTTAATACTATGATAACTCCTGAATCAGTTCCCTCATACTTTGGTCTTAAATGCCAGGAACATATAAATTAATATAATAGCAGGACGAGCAGTGTAAGGGAACTTAAATTTCATATTTCCTCTTTTACAATATTTCATGAATGAATAAATTAAGCTGGATTTTAACGTACAGTTTTACATTTGGTTTCTAAGAATCTTATTTCTTTATCTAGTTTATTGTTTTTATCTTTGGTAATTTCCCAACTCAAGTAGACTTCTATACTTTTTGTTTCATTCCAGACTGGCTATAAATGAATCTAATTATTTTATAGCTTGGGCAACCTGCCTGTTGGAGAGCACCAAGTGGACACCAATTAGTTGTTTATGTAATTTTGTAAAGTGCGCATTAACTAAAAAAGATGATAATTTGTATGATATTGATTCAAATAAAAAAAAAAAACTTCTGAAAAATAAAATAAAATAAAATAAAATAAAATACAGTTAAGGTAGAATTGAGAGTAGTAGAAACTACAGTAAAATTACTAAAGCACTGTGAGCATTTCTATGGTGTGCTTTAAAGTGCTAAGCCGAAATGAGTTTCAATAGAATTGAACTGAAGAGTAATCAATATATTTATTATTTGATATAATGAATATAATGCATAGAAAAGCTGTAGCACGATTTCACAGTATCATGAAATGGGGACACAGCGTATGCAGAAATATCCTGCTAGTCCTTCATTTACACATTATTGAGTTGCTATTTCCTCCTCAGTTTGTGCTTACTTGAGATGTTAATATTCACATTATATTCCACCAAACAGTGGAAGAAAGGGTTGTCTTTTACAAGCGCCCACCTATTATGGATTCAACTAATATTTTCAAGACCCTTGCCTTTTCAGCATACACACACACGCACACACACACAGAAGTGTAAATAATGTGCTTTTGAGAGAGGAATTACAAAGGATCTGGGCTCTGCAGAAATCCAGGCCCGCGGACAGGAAGCCCAAGGCATTTTGGCAGTTCTAGTGCAATCTTTGCTTCATTTTTCCCTGTCGCATGAAGTACTCAGTCCCTTCCAGGAGCTGCTATTAACACTACCCACCAGCCTCTTGGGACTGGTCCCAACGACTTTGATGGGGCCTATCTGAAGGTTGCATCACATTTAGAATGGACTTAATCAGCCCTAAAGAGAAGTTTGAAGACTGAAACAATCAAAAGGCAAATCAAATGGAGAGCTTTATTATTATGTCTTAATTTTAAAACTGTTGCACATAACTAACTCAACCACTTTCATCAAAAAGTTTTCTTCATTCTGTGGTAATATGGAATTATGACTTTTCTGAAGAATCATTGTACTGAACGATTATTCATGCCATTCACTTGTCATCAACTAGTACTATTCAAATGTAGGTTGAAACCTATTTGGAGGTGGATGAGGGGGCTATTCAAATAAGTCTGCGGCTACTCCCAGCTTCCATGGATTCCACAATCCAGTGAGTCCTTTGACAGGACATGTTACTGGGGAATATGAGTTTAATATACAGTTCTCTTTTTTTTATTTATTTTTATCTGCACATCATGTTTCTGCTCCTCAGGTAGGTAACCTGGCTGTTATCTATTCACTTCTCAATTCTCTTCCTGCTTTAACTTCCCGCTGCATGAAGGAAACAGTGAGGGTGGTAGCATCAGTGTTGCCTGAACCTAATAAACACACAGTAAGTGCGTCAAGTGCGTGACACATTAGTCTGTGCCTGCACTGCCTCCTTGTGTATTAGCTCAGCCACCAGTGCTCCCCCCCAACAAGAAAATGCCCTGGAACAAGGCAAAACTGGAGCCGTTAGGGGCCTTTTATACTTCAACACTTGGGTTCTTGGTCAGCCACAGGTATTGCTTAAAAATGGCCGGTGATATGTACATGCTGACGCATTTTTTTCAGGAATAGAATAATTAAAGCAGAAATGATCTCTGAAACTCTGATATTAAGATAAACATTTGGCATGAGAGTAATTGAGCCCAAATTGACCACTGTTCATTATCTCAGCACCATTCCAGCTGCCTGGCAGCAAAAGAAGTCTTGGATTCACTGTAAAAGCAAAGCAATGAAAGCACCAACCAGGTCCAAAATATTAAAGGCAAATATAAAATAAATCGTTGTGTTGCAAAACCACTATAGTCATCTACTAATGATAAATTTTAATGGTCTCTTGAATAGATTCAGAAATGGCACCAGAACATAGATTTTTGACAGTTCTGGCATCTAATGGAAATATTAAAAACATACTTACACACAAAAACCCCACATGAATTCCTTACTAATTTCTAAAAAAACCCACCAATTCCTACATCAAAATTTGACATCTCATTTCTGTTTGTCTTGAATGAGGAAAATTCTGCCATTCTTTATAGGTCACTCATTCTTTAGATGTTACTTTCAATGACAACGTAATCTTTTTCATTTTGGCATCAACTATAGTTACAGTTACCAAAGGTTATGAGCTGCCTAGATCCATAGCAAAAATGTATGCACATAGAAAAGGAGTGGTGGGCTGCTGTATCAATTACACTGTACTCTGCTAGAGAGTAACAGTAAGGGAACCTCAAAAAAAAAAAAGGGGGGGGAATCTGGGCTGAAAGTAAAACATCAAAAATTTCATCCAAACTGTCAAGCAGGTCTGGCAATGCTGCATGATATTTGTACCTTCTGCACTTACAGAGAATTGAATAGAAATATTACTAACTGAAAAGCTGCTTTGTCATTTTAAATATGCAATGAACTTTTTGTAGAAGAGCAGGCTATTTTGTTTTTTGTTTGTTTGTTTGTTTTAAACAGCTCTCCTTCAGGGTAATTTATAGTCTGATAGAGTTGTAACATCCTAAGGCCAAACACATTCTCAGAACCCAGTCACAGCATCTTCCATTCACAAATCAATTGGTGCTTCTGTGGATCCACAATCCACAAATTAATTCCCAGCTACACGCCAATATGCTGTAGTTCCAAAGTCAGGCTATCTGTATCAGTATCAAAAGAGTGCTACTGGCCATGTGCTTTGGTGGTACTGTATGGAAAGCAAGAAAGAAGGAACTTAAGGGAGAATTAGAAATTGTCAGACTAAATGTAAAACAACAACAAAATACAAAGTAAATGAAATATTGTGCTCTTTAACAGTGGTAAGATTTTACTTTAACATAAGAGTTACTTCCTACTCTAATATGATGACACATGCAGCCTGGTAGAGCAGGCATGCTGAGGAATGGAGCACAGGATTGTGTTTAGTCTGGGCAGACAGAACAGAATCAAGCCATAATCTAGGTTGGCCATCGCCTGTTTTTTTCCAAGCAATCATAATCTTCATTTTGACTAATTAATGAAACTTACTGGAAAAAGAAAAGAAAAAAGAAAATAATGCATTAGCCCCTCATAACACCAGCTGCTTTCCTCTCTCTTTCAGACACAGAGAATCCACCGTGGGGTGGGCTCTTCTGGACTTCTTTTTCCACACAATGTTGGGGATAGCAAGACTCTTGGATTCGACATAACCTTAAACCTAAACCTTAACTTTCATTGCAGCAATGTGATGGACATACACAGACACTTCAAGCCTTTATTTCCAGAGTTGTAATCCTAGGTGTGGTCTGGTAACTTTTGCAGTAATTTTGAACTAAGGCAATGGCATCAGAGCTGTTCTTATCTCAATCACTTGTGCAGAATCCAAAAAATATTCAGCATCCCCAAGGCCTCATCTACCAAACCATAACATCTAATCCCATCCCTAACCCCCAATTATATACGCCTATGTGTATTTATCAAAAAGAAGACAGTCATGAATATTCCACTCAACTTCCTATTCCTGCAAGAGGTGCAGTGATAAGTATGGGTCTGGAAAATAGCATTTTTCTACCCTAATCTTACCCTTAACCACATCCCTAACCTATCAATCCACTGACAGCAATAACCTGCCACTTATTCCCCCAGCAATAACCCAGGCTCTTGGAGTCCTCTTTTGTACACTGTCACTTCATGACAAAATATACAAGCTTATCTGAGGGAAAAGGTAGTAAACTGAAAATAAGATATTTTCCCTTGATAATACGAAACCACTTTCTCTTTCCACATCCTGAAATATGCAATAATCAAGTCAGTTGCCTGTAAATTACGTTGTTGGGTCCTAACCTAAACCTTATCCCTCTTCTGTTGACAGCAACCTTCCTAACTCTTCAGATTAAAAATTAATGCTGAGGTGGGGGCTGGACACTTCCTAATCTTAATCTGAAAGATAGCGAGTTGTCACTGAAAGAGAACAAACGTCAACAGTTTGTAGCATCACTGGTCTGTCTCCTCTCTGCCCCTAAGAGGGTACAATATATTGGATTCTGGACAGGAAAGCTGACCTCAGGCTTATGCGGGAGAACAGTTGGTCTCACGACATTAGAACAGTCCCTGCCTCATTTTATTTACATCTAGCCCAAAGATTCCCAAATCTCAGTCCTAATTACAATTTCCATAGCTGCAACCGTAACTTTTGCCTTATTGATAACTACAGGAACAATTACTACAGAAAAAGTCATCAGCTTGTGTTCTTATCAGTGGAATCCCATTAAATCTTATTTCTGTAAGAAATAGATTGTACCTCATTCTACCCCTCTTGATGCTTGAACTTCCAAAACCCCAGCCTTAACCTGTTTTCAACAGTACCACCAATCTTACCTAGGTCAAAAATTCTAGAGACTGACACAGGAAAAGAGTACAAGACTTGGGCACTTTCTGCGCAGTTCTAAACTCTGCAGTTTTCGCAGAGTCCAGAGCAAATTTATAATTGCATAAATTGTATAACTGTATTCCTAGAAAACAAGAAAATACCAATCTCTGTCTTTCCACAGTATTGTTTCTATGATTATTTGCAGGGGACCCTATAGAGTAGCACATTACTCAGGGGTGCAGACACATTATATTACAAGTCCTAACCCCAACTTCAAGTATAACAAAAGCCTTGTTCAGATCTAGAGAATGAATTCCAACTGTAAAATAGAATAGGACCCTTAGTTTATTTCTAGTATAGAAGTATCATTTTCCCTGGAGGAAGAAAACAACTAAGGGCTTTGGTTGCTAAGTATTCGAGCACAAAGCTTGCTGCCAAGATCTTTGCATTTATGAGAAATGAATTTACCACTTGATATCTTAGTCTACGTGAAAATATAAAGCAAGGCACTGGTTTCTGTACATGACTGTGTCTTCCTTATCTCCTTGTTTCTCACAGGTTCCAAGTGTAGCCAAATGGTTCCAAATTGTGACAGTTTAGATCCCAATTCTCAGCCTTAAACCCATCTGTAATAAAAGTTTTACTTTTAGGAAGGGTACCAGGTTCTATAGCTCCACTAAAACCCTAACCATCATTAACACCTACCTCCTAGACAGTCTACTAGTCCCCATACACAAGGGACTTGTACAGATAAAACTCAAGGTACAATTTTCAATCAATATTAGCATATTTCATAACTCCGAGAGTTGGAGTTAGAGCAACAGTCTGGTTTCTTAAGACTTCAACATCCTCGGCCCTAACCTTAATCCAGATTTTTGCCCTTTGCTTACTGTTAGGAGTGACATAAATGCCTGCAGTGAGAGGTATTAACAGGTACCAACTTGTATGAATCACCACCATCTCTGGACACTCCGCAAAATCTCTTGCTGAATACAACAATAACAGCAGAAATTTTCCTAAATCTTGACCAACCCCCATATATAAATTATATCTAAATTATGTAGAGGCTCATATATAAATTATGGAGAGGCAGGGGCTAATCACTATAGTATAAAACTGTAATGAGTAATGGCTTTTTTGACCCAAGCGCCTCTCATTTTCTGGGGGGAGTGCCAAGTCTACGTCAGAATTCTTGATGCTTTTATTTACAAACCCTATCCTATTTTAACCTTATTTATTACTAAGGGATCAATCTTGGCAATAAAATAAAATTTAAAATTTTGGATTCTATCCATCCTGCTTTTCTTCTTACCCCTGAGCTTTTGCAGAATCTGCTTTCAATCAGAGATGAAGATGCTTTAGCTTCTATAATCCTAACCCTAAACTCTCCTTCAAATGGGGAGGGGAAAGGGCGTAGGAGGAAAATTGTGGGTCCAAAAGGGTCCTGTTGGATTATGTGTCTTTTCTAACCTTCTTTACAGATTAAAAAAAATATATTATTATTATTATTATAGCAACAGTAATGTAAGATTTTAGGTTCAATCACCACCTGCCATAGGTGATCTGCAGAATCCTACAGTTAATTTACAACTTGACACTTTCTACTGCAAAATCCTGGCGGAACCCCACCCTAATCCTAAATTTATATAAACCTGCTAGGTGGGTCCTAAAGCTGAAATCAAACCTCGTACACTCGATCCTTTAAATTTCTAACCCTAACCTTAATGTGAACTTTATTTTTTTACATAAACCTAGAATTTTTAGTGAAACTTGATGCTGTTTCTGGCTACCACTCCGATTACTGCCGGTTACTAAACCTTTAGTTTAAAAATGTAAAGAATTTTCCACCAGAAACTGTGGAAATTCAATCCTCAATAGGCAGGCAACTAAATGAACTGAACTTGCAACCACCTCATGGCTCTGCTTTTGGAGACATAAAGCCCAGTAAGAATAAGTCAAGGATGCCAAGTGCAGCTCTGTCTAACCTCTCCAGCTCTGTAAGTGTCAACTGAAAATGCTTCTTTATATTCTCAATAGAAAAAGAATAGCAATGCTAAGGTTGCTATACTATCTTGGCATCTGAGCAAGTGAGTATTGAACTCTACTGCTTTGCTTGGAGTTTCTTTTACCATCTTCCTGATTCTTAGGGAATCTTTCTTACTTGCAAGAAAGAATCATGGACCCTGAGACACTCCCTAGTCGCAAGAGTATGGCAAGGGACAGAGAAAGCCCTGCCTATGTTGTCCAAAAGGATGTTCTATTACTGAAAATAGCATATGGTAGAATACCATACTTCTTCACTTCTTGAGGACAGAATCAAAGAAACAAATATGGTTGTTTATTTGGTCTATATGCATGCATTCATATATTTCTCTCCTATAAAAAATATCCCAAAAGTTAACATGACCTAGCAGGAGTCATTCTACTAATCTCCATTTGCAAGAGATCTTTTTTTCTTAAAAGCTTTGTTTCACTGATTCACTAAAGCAATATAACTTACTTTTTTTTTTTTTCTAGCAGTATCATATAACAAAAAGGTCTTCAAAAACATAGATCTGTATGAGAAATGAGGCAAGGATAAGATGCCCATCTATCAAAAATAAATAAATAAAGTCATGGTGGAGGCAGTGAGTGATGAGACACATCAAATTTTGTTATATCCATTTTGTAAATTTTGCAGATTACTGTATTTTACAAATAACACGTTGTGCTGTGAACTGAACTGGAAAAGGAAGTTCAAGTTTTAGGAGGTATCAACATCTATGCAAAGCTAGAAAAAATAAATTATTTTAAGACAAGTCTATGTTCCTGAGATACATAAAAAACAATAGCAAAGAATATTGGCCTCTCAGGAGATTTAGAATATCCCCTTCCTTACAATGCATTAGTTATTCCCAGTGAAATAACTCCTTTATATACAGAAAGAAGTCTCTGCATTTGGTTACCTGAGGGAACCTGCTGTTATTGCAGGATGATTGCAAGACAGGGAAAGAACATCACACTTCAAGTTACATTTTCTTTTACAGTGCCTATAGGCTGAGTAACATGGAAGTGTTGCTGAGAGTTTCTTGTAAGCTATATTGGGCCAAGGAAAAATACTCTGCTCTATAGTTCCTAACCCATCCCCCTCTCTGCCCCCAAATACAACAATGCCCCATCTGTGCACATGCAAGAGAGCAATTCCTAATATTTAAACACGGGCTAATCGGCCACCATTGATGTACCAGGGACAGAACATAATGAACGTCACAGTGCTTGGGCTTTCTTTTCACTAAAGCTGTCCTGAAGAGTAACGAGGGAAAAGAAAGCCAACGAAAAGAAAGAATCACAGTTGATGTTAAAAATGACGTTATTCACCTCTCATCAGTTTTTCATGTTTCAACTCTCTCTGATTCAGGATAATATCCAAAATTACTCTCAAGCGGTGAAATTTTCTACCAAAAATCTTTATTAAATTTTATGAGTGTTCATAAAGTTTACCTGTCTTCTAAAACATCTTTGTTCTTTGATGAATTTTCATTGCACCTAGACTATGATTATTGCATTCTGCAACATGGGAAAGGCAATTAATCATAAATAATAACTATAACAATCAGTTCAATCAATCAATAATCCTCAAATACCAAATTTAAGGTAGATATTTAATTAAAGTTACTAATGATGTGCTGGAAGATGTGGATCACATCCTTTCAAGCATCTAAATTGCATATAACATTTGGCTTAGGAGAAACTGCAGAATCTCATGCTAATTTATTACACATCTATGGGGCTTAATGTAGCAGCATCCAGAAATAACTGAGGCAGCTCCACAAACTGTGCTTCTGGTACTAGAATTAATATAGTTGTGTAAACATGGAACCCCACCTGGACTAACATGCTCTCCATTTAATGCCTTGCAGTGATGTAAAATTCTGGTCTGTGTGGCCAAATATTCAGCGTTTTGACTCATCTTGTTCCACTCAGGCCTGATGAAAGGGCACGAGAAAAAGTAGGTATCTTTCCGTGGACACTTTGGGGCTGAAGCAGATCCCCTAAAATTTAAATAGCTCTCAAGGCACTGTGTTAAGTTACTCTTCCCTACACTGACATTACCTGTTCTTTCTCAGTATCTCTCCAAAATAACTTGTCCTCCTCTCTTGGCTAGCGACAGCCCTTTTCTTTCTATTAGGATCCCTTCTAGCTCTTCTAGGCTTCTCCTCAGGCTCAAGAATGCTTGTGACAGAAACGCTTGTGTAATTCCAAAGCAGCAGCAGGTCACTTGAAACTTCACAGTACAGGAGATCTTCCAGCAACCAAGTGTTCAGTAAAAGCAGCGCGCTGCCCTTGGGCTGCCTCCTGACACTGAGGCGGGAGGAGGATGGCACATCGAAGGAATTAGACTGATTTGTTCCCATCTGGCAAACCTCCGCGGACACACACGAGGGAGGCGAGCGGCAGGAGGACTCACGAGCCATTCCTGGCTTCTAGGCAGCTGCATGTGTTTAAGAGGGGCAGATCTGCGACCAGCTCTGAAGGAATAAGCTGGGGTAGAGAAACACGGTACAGACACGGTATTTTGGTGCTCCACCACACGCTCCTGTGCCCGAGCTACCTGAAGCACCAGAATATGCTGTGTGTTAACTCCTGAAAGCCGTTACCATTGAAGCACGAGGGCAAGCCAAAATGTTTAAAAGTAGCATGCACTTGCACTAGAAAGCAGGCGTGGGTATCTCCCTTTGCAAACCCTGCTCCCCGACTGCCACGGTGAGGTAGGGAGGCTCCCCTCAGCGCCCCGCGGTTAACGGCTAACGGCTCCCGCGGCCGCTAACGGCTCTCCGGGAGGGCTAACGGCTCCCGAGGGCACTAGCGGCTCCTCCGCAGCGCCCCGAGGGCACTAACGGCTCCCCAGGAGCACTAACGGCTCCTGCCCAGGGGCACCAACGGCTCCCCAGGGGCACTAACGGCTCTCCGGGGGCACTAACGGCTCCCGAGGGCACTAACGGCTCCTCCTCAGCGCCCCGCGGGCACTAAGGGCTCTCCGGGGGGCACTAACGGCTCCTCCTCAGCGCCCCGCGGGCACTAACGGTTCCCTGAGGGCNGGCGCCCTGCGGGCACTAACGGCCCCCCCCCGCGGGCACTAACGGCTCTCCGGGGGCACTAACGGCTCCCCGCCTGCCCTAGCGGTTCGCGGGGTGCGCTAGCGGCTCCCCCTCCGCGCTGCCCCGCGCAGCCGCCCCCCGTCCCCCGTCCCGCTCCGCGGCGGGTCCGTTTCGCGCCTCCCGCGCGGAGGGGCGCCGGGCGCCGCGCATG
>VWPW01014683.1:61614-133084 GCA_013389825.1 Crypturellus undulatus
GGCCGGCGCGGAGGGCGGTGCTGCGGGCGGCGGGCGGCGGCGCGCGATTGGCCTCGTCGGTCGGGGCTGCCGGGGGTGGCCGCTGGGAGCCTCTCGCCCAGCCCTCTGACGGGATGAAGCCTTTAGGGGCATGCGGCGCTGCCGGCAGTGCGGTTAAAGCCCCTCGTCCGCCTTCAGTCTGAGGGCCGGGCAGCGGCGAGGCCGGGTCGCAGGGGCCCGCGCGAGGCCGGGCAGAGAGGGAAGAGCGAGGGAGCCCCCAGCCCGCCGCCCCCAGTCACCCCCGGGCATTTCACGTATGGCTCCGTAGGAGGAACCCTGGGAATACCGTGCACGGGACGGAGCTGGTGCAAGTCGAAGGCGCCCGGCTTTAAGTCGCACTCTTGGGCGCGCAGCATGGAGGTGCAGAGATGGTCCCCACGGTGGAAAACGAAAAGGTGGCTCCGGGACCCCGCCGTCACCCTGCTCATCGCAGCCGCCCTCCTCCTGCGGGCCGCGGAGGTCCGAGGCGGTAAGGAGCGCGCGGGGAGCGCCTGTGGAGCGGTTTTACGTGTTATTTCATTGTCCCCCTCCCTCCCAGCACTGAGCTCGGCCCGAAGTCATGAAGGGAGGGCGAAGGGATGAGCCGGGGCTGGAAAAGTTCCCCGGGGCAGGTGGCCGGTGCGGGCCGCGCTCCCTGGGTCCCCGGGCGCGCCTGGCTCTCCCCGCAGGGACCCTCGTGCCCTGCCGCGTTGGGCCCCGTCCCCGCGGGGTCACGCGTGGGAGCGCGGCGGCCCCCGCGTCCCCGCGGGCTCCCGTGGGGTGACAGCCGGGGCGAGCCGGCCCTGCAGACAAAGAACCCCATGGGCAGCGCAGCTTGCTCATAAACCCGTGCCTTCTGCAGACAAGGCTCTCCAGAAAGAGCAAACTGCAGGCTCCCCCGTTTGACTCATTCCGAGCAGAACTTAGTGCTTCAGCTTTCCTGAGGTACCGTTTTCTTAGGAGCCGCAGGGAGCTGCGTGCCTAGGGCTTGCTCTGGTATTGAAGGCGGTGAGAGCCTTCCCATTGACTGCAGAGGGAGCAGAGTTTGACCTAATTTCCCTAATGGGGAACAAGGGAGGTACTTCTGAGTGGTCTTTTATGTGTTCTAATCTATCTTAAAGTGGTTCAGAGATAAAAATGGGACGTACTGACTCACGTTTGAAAGTAGGAGTGAAAAAGTACTGAGAAATGAAACAAAATAGCATCCTGAAGTGGGTAAAAATCCACGAAAATGATGCAACTTTTGATTAGGGTAAAATACCGCTCTAAAATATAAATACCATATAAGCTCTGTTAAATCCAATATCTTTTGACTGGGCTTTCATAAATTGCACCTACATAATGAAACTTTCACAGGTTATTCATACAAAGTGCTAATCATGTAGTAATGAATTCATTTTAAGGCAACAGGATCTGTTCCATTTAGAGAAACCTCAAAAAATTCCTAAAATTCTTGACTTTCTTTCAAGTTTCTTCTTTCAACCTTTTTTAAAAAAAAAAAAAAAAAAAAAGTGCCTTTCATAGGACCAAGAAAGGGGGTGTGGAGGTTTTCTGATTGGGCTCCTGAGTTGTTTCTTCTTTAGACAGAAAAAGTTATAGAAGTAGAAACTGAATGGGAAAATTAGTGACTCATATTTGGTCAGCTCAGGGCCCACCAAATCTTAAGGAGCGCTTTATAGCAAAAATATTTGCTTTATGACTTGGCAAAAGTAAACAAAATTCAGTATTTTAAAAGACACCCTTTGATATTTATTCATTTTTTTATTTTTTTCTTTCTCCTTCCTCACCTTTAATACAAAATCGGTTAGCAATGTGTTTGGAATGAATAAACTCATTTACTCAAGGTGGCTTGGCTTCATAACTATAAAGTTTTGGTAACAGTGTGGCGTCAATGCACTATTGTGATGCTGATTTGAATTTCATGGGTAAGAAATTAATTTTTTCTTTTTTTTTTTTTTTTTTACTATTTATAAGCTTTTGCAAGGACATTGATATCTAACTCTTACTATGGATGCAAAATTTTATTAGGCATCCTGAGTGAAAATGAGGTTAATGAAGCTCCATAGTGAAAGCTCCATAGTATCTTTTGTGCAAGTGAATCTCTGTCTGGACAAGCACATTAATTTCTAGTATAATGTGTGTGTTTTTTTTACAGTCATCTAAGGAAATACAAAGGATCCTTGTGTTTCCCCCAAACATCCTTGGGAACTAGTGGGAGTTCTAGGTGCAGAAGGAATGCGGAGCTGGGCCCGCTAGGAATGGCCACGCACCTAGTGCTGTTACTTGATAGTAGTGAGTTACACTGGAAAGATGCAAGACTGCTTCTACAATGAAACTTGTCTTAATATATGTAACTACTCAGCCTTTAAAGAAGACATTTTAAAATTAGAAATGTATATGAAAAACTGTTAGCTACAGAGAACTGTTATAATGTATACAGGCAGTTTTAAGGTTGTAGCAATGTAAAACACTTTTGTCATACTTTTATTTTACAATAACATATTCTAGTAATAAAATGATGTTAAGCTTCAGAAATAGAAGAAATGTAACAGATTGAGATAAATATAGCCAAAAGAAGTAGAAGTGAGATTCAACATCAAAGGGAGATTAGATTAGATTGAATAGCTTAGTGGTCCCAGCTGAAAAGCTTGTTTGAGTCCCAGGGATCAGCAGGTGAAATGGTCCTGTCTTTCCAGCATAGTGCAAAGGAGAGTTGTGTGTGTGTGTCTGCTATATAATTTAGTGCTTTTTTTTTATTATTGTTTCTAAAGGAAAGTAATTATTTCCACCTCAACAGACATCTGGCAAAGAAAATGACTGATATGTGTGGTAGGTTCTCTAGAGCATGATTCTCGATATTTATTTTTTAAAGGAAATTTGGCAAGGATTCCAGAAAGGGCTGTTGAGGCTGAAAGGAGCTGTTTCTTTCTACTAGCTCTGCAGAAAAGATGAATACTTCCTGACTAATTTTTGTGTGTATCTTAACAAGTGTAACTTAAACACATGTTGGTTTTGGCTTTACTCTCTATCACCTATTATTTCAATGTTACTAGGAAACAAAAGTCTTTGTTATAAAACCCTTTCTGATGCTGTGGTGCTTTCTGATTGCTGGAAAAAATGGCAAAAGAAAAAGTTGCTGGTAAAGCTAGTGCCTGTGGTAGTTGTAAAATGTAGCAAAGGAGTGGTCCTACTCAGTATGGCAATCATCTTGCCCAAAACTATTCCGTCTCCTCTAAATAAGGTCCTTAATTCCTGTGGGGTTGCAGTGTAATAAAAGAGGCATGACATTACTGCTGAAGTGAAGTTATACCTAAAACACATTGGAGCAATTATGTCTCTCCCAGATTTGTTTTTTACAGTGGTGAACAGTAGGGTTTCCATCTGCCAGCAAGATTAAGAAGTTGCTTTTCTTTCCTCAGTAAAACTCTCTGCTTCTTTTCAGAAGAAATCTGCCCAGCTTTGCTAAATTTATTGTTATTCTGACTATTTGTTGGTAATAGGGGAGAATAAATTAAGCAGAGTTTGGGAGAAATCTGTCATATTCTAGGAATGTGAAGCTTCATGCAGTGTTAAAGATTTGTCTTGTGGATGGACCCAGTAGAGGAGAGTAGCTTTAAAGAGATTAGATGAATGCACATGCATTTTGTGAGGGCTTATGACTGTACTGCCCAGTATTAAATTTCAAATTTACAGACTGTAAATGGAAGGATTAATTGTTGACCTTGTTATTACAATAGTAGTAGAAGCTGGCAGAACTTAAATTCTTTTCAGAACATTAGCACACATAAGGGGTTGTAAAAACCTTTGTAAACTCAAGATCTGGGACTTCAGTGCATGTCAAAGTGTTAATGCATACAGTGTGTGAAATAGAAGTAACTTGGCAGAGCTGATCTTATGGGAACAAAGTGTTCACTACCAAGCTCAATTGAAAGAGGTATTATAAAATATGATTTTAAAAAAAAGAAAAGAAAGAAAAAAAAAAAAAGAAGAAAGAAACACTTAAGACCCTGATCTTGCAATGACTGGTATCACTGGCAGCTAAACTCTGTGTGCAATGAGTCAAATCACGGTTACCTTGTTAAACCCTCACTGCAGTCTAAGTTTTACTCATATACCTGTATCTACTCACTTGGTTAATCTAATCAAAATAGAGTGATCTGGCAGTTTATCAAACATTCATAGCAGAAAAAACATTCAAGGCTCTACAACTTGATGTCTCCTAAAGTTGAATTACTGCTCATCCTATTCAATAGAATCTGAGGTTGATCCTATTGAATCCCCCTAATCAGCCCCAAGAACTGGGGTTGATTTGCTTGTCTTGCTATCAAAAAAAAAAGTGTTTTGTTTAACATCAATGCCAGTACAGTAACATTTTCACATTCCATAACTTAGATATAGACATAAATGATTTTTTTTAAAGAATAGGATTATTTTAAATGGCACTACTTGTAAATGTTTTCCTTAGCTGTATCTTTTTGTAAACCTAATTCTGTGCATAGAGCTAAATATGTCGAAATGTTTCACATCTGAAAGCTCTTTGAAACTGACTTAGGTATTTGTGATTAAATAGTTCTTTGTTTATCTACAAACCTTTGGTTTAAGTGGCCCCAACTCTCTCATATTTGACTGCTGAGGGCACACCTTTTCCTTTTCTGTAGCAATGACATTTTTAGCTTGTGTCTCTTCTTGCTATGGTAATAGAAACACGATACTCTAAGAATTTAATACTTGTTTTGCTGATTTTCACAGTTGGAAATACTGCCTCCACTCTTTGTCCAAAAGGAACTTTTTTGATGTTTAGCAGAGGCCTCAGCATAGTTAGACACTTGTGCTGCAGATCTGCTGCAATCTGCTTTGATGCAAAATAGGAGTAACTCCACAGAAGCTTTGAGACAGAGCTTAAAATATTGTAAACAGATGGGCCAATACAGCTCCACACCAGATGATTAAGTGATCCAATATTTTATAGGTAACAAGTGAAGCATTTTATGGAGTCAGTATCAAGTCTTAAATGCTCAGTTGTAGTCAGTGTTGCTGAGCAAGTAATAAAAGTACCAAGTGACTAAATGCTTGAAAATGCTCCGAACCTCATGTTTGCAGCCCACAAAATGGAGTTCATATTATCCAGTTCTGTAAAATGCTTTGGTTAGTGCCAGTAAAAAGTATTGGCAGCTTCATGATGCACACTGCAGGACTGATGCTGGGATGCTCGGTCCCAGAAATCCGAATACTCAAGAGAAAGCACCTAAGGAAGAGCTAAGCTGGCCAGTAGGGCTGGAGGCTGTTGCTGCTTGGGATGTAAAGACCAGAACCTGTCGTAAGAGAGTAACAAGGTCCATTCCCCCAGAGAACTGGGTGCTGAATCCAGCCTGTTGAACCTAACACTGCTCAATTCACTGTTGGGATTTCTGCTGCTGTAGTAATGCTTGACAGGGTCCTTGTAATGCATCCTAAATGTCACAAAACTGGTAGCCTGTAACATCCAAATTCTAACGTTAAAGATTTCCTTGTTAATGGTTTCTGCCAATGCCAGTATTTATAGCTCTTTATGTTCTTGCAAGCTAGCTAGTAAATGAAATTGCTGCTAATTGTTGATAGAAATTGAGCTAATCTGGGGAAAGGAATGGGAGGGGAAGGAGTTATCAGATTTCACAGTAGGAAAACTGCTGAAATTGCTTGACAAATGGTAGCTAGAATAAACACATGTAGAAGAACTTGACAAAATCCCTATTTAAGACTGATTTGCAAAGAAAACTTTCTTTCTGGACTAACAGCACTGTTCTAAGATGTTGACAGCAGAAACTGAAGCTTAGCCACCTCCTCATGAGAATGTTCCTTGTTCTTAAAAAATATTTTCAACTCTTATCTTTCTTAAGCCTTTGGCCTCATATAAGTGTTACTTAGAAACCATCGTTATAGTAGTATTTAATTCTGTCCACATGTAGAAACAGAGAGCCCCTAGCCCATCTACAGTTATGAAGATTCAGAATTTTAAGGAAAGTCACTAACTGTAGGCTATTATACCTTTAATAGGTACCATGGCTTCTAAAAAATCGTGGAACAGCCAGTTCTTTCTATATAAGTTTCTAAATATATACCTAGAAATCTAACTATGGGTGTCCTTTTTGGAAAACCTTGTACACAAATATAAAAAGTCCCTTCATCATTAGCCACCAAATATGCATATTTTAGCCTACCAGGCTCTAATAGCTTCTACTCTTTAAATAATCTGACACAGTAAAATAAAACCAGCCTAAGCTTTATAAACACTCCATTTAGAATTAATTCAACACTCCTAAGTTTTAGTTTCACAGTATTTCCGATGAAACAGACTTTACTGGAAGAATGAAGCATATTTGATGGAAAATAAAGTAAAATAATAATGTCTTAGAAACACTAGTCTTATTCCTAAAAGTCTCGCATAATTCTTTTTTTATTGGAGTAAACTAAGCTGTTTTCTACTCTAGGGTTGTCTCTTGTCAATTGTGAGATAGTGACCTTGTTTCAGGGTATTTCTGTGGTCACTTCTGATGAATTGTCATTTTCACATTAATCCAAAGAAAGTTATTGCTGGTGAATGGTGGTAACTTGGGAAGAAAATCGATAGTGTTTATTGTATTTGAAAAGGGTAATAGTGACATTAACTAAAGATATTACAAATAAAGCAAACAGTGGCACATTGAGTTTTCTAAGACATATCAATGTAAAGTAAGAGAGAAAAGGGGAATTCTTTCTTTGAATTTGTTACTATTTCTGTTTAAAATGCTATCCAGGAGCATCTTATAAGTGATGTAGATAAACATAAATAGGGCAGGATGTGTATGAGCTCTCCTTAAATTTAAGAGATTAAAACCCAGGTATTTCATGTCCAAAACTTAAATAACAACAGACTTCCCAATTTTGTGCTTTATTGGGCACTTGAGCAAAGAGGTGGGGAAAGGGAAAAAAAAAAAACTTACTCCAAATGAGTCATGCCCAGAACAGTTCTTGATAGGAATGAATTCTGGAGTCCAAGCTTGTTACAACAGTCACCTTAATATCATCATGGTCCTACAGGGTTTTGTTTCAAGGCTTCACTTCCAAAAGTGCATGAGCTGGTTGTTTTCTTCTGTATCCTCTGTCTGCAATAAAGTCATCATTTGTCATTAATCAACCAGGACTTCTAACTGCTGCAAAAGCTTCTTGATGTTCAGCTTGCAGAAAGAGAACAGATGCCAAGCTTGGGATTACCTACAGAAATGCTGAGGGTTATATTAGTTTCAAGATAAAGCTTGTGTGCAGCTTGCAGCAAGTTTCACCAAGAGAAAACTCTAGATGATGGGACTGCCCAGATAAGGACAATTTTCCATTCTGACCTCCTTGGATAGCTCTTAAACTTGCTTCACAAAACTCTCCTTTGAATAATATCTTTTTAATCTACATGTATTGATGGTCACCAAGATGAACAATGATAGGATCACTTTAGGTGTTGAACCTCTTAAGCTCTGTTTAAGCTAGACATGAAATACAGAGTGGTATCTGCAGTAGTGGGGAATTGCATCCGCTCATGGAGTTGATCTATAAACTACTTTTAAACAGAGCCTTTCATAGGAAAGGGTGACTAGGAGCTTTTTGTTTTGATGACTGAATATTCTGTATAGATCAAAAAAGGCATCTCTGAGGAAGCACTGCAGAAGTGTGATGAAAGCCTTCTGCAAAAATGCCTAGTATTAAAGTGTCTAGGTCAAACGTGACACTAAATTTGTCTAATGCTTTGCAACAGGAACAGACTGAAGTTATTAGCGAAAGGCTGTGACTGGAAACTTGTATTTATGCTAAGAAACAGTGGCTCAAGTGTTTCCTGGGCTTAAGTGCAAATTGATTGACATGTGCACATTAGCTGCCCAGAATGGCAGGGGACAGAGCTTCTTACGTAGTTGTGTCAGTGAAGCTCTATTTGTATTGTGCTTAATGACCATAGCTAACACATTAATGGTTTTGCCTAGACTGATTTGGGAAAGTATGTAAATACTTGCTATTTTGAGGTTGTTTTTGTTGGATTTCCTCTGTCTCTCAATAGTATATTGATACACAAGACTCGTGAGTGATGGTTCTTTTTGTCGTTTTCAAGGGAAAATTCATTTTAAGTTAAAATCCAGACACTTGTGGCCCAAGCATGCATTTAAAAAAAAAAAAAATCTTGGCTCGTTCAAAATTGTTTCAAAAAGAGAATTGTTAAAGAAACTTAGGTTATGGGTTAGTTTCAGAAACTGATCATATAGGAAGAGGTTATTTTGCTGGTTTCCATTTTGTTTATTTACTTTGGCTTTACAGCCAACAAACCACCTGCAGTAGTTGGCAGAGGTAGATAATATCTGTACACCTTGGATAGGGCCAGATATTTTGGTTTCACATAGCATCACTCTTGCTATGTTCAGCAAAGGCAACAAGGAGTGCTTTAGTGGTTTCTACATAGGTGCTAAAGCTCTTTTTTTTTTTTTTTCATAGAATCATCATTGCAATTAGTCAGTACTTAAACTGTAAATCTTAAAAGTTTCTACTGTGAATCTATAGTTTCTGCTATTCATAACTGCAAAGTTGTTAATGACAATTAACTTTGCAAGGTAATTCTAGCTAGAAAGATATTTATGTATATATGAGTGTGTATAGTAGGTATGTATGCATATTTTACCCTTTTATCCAAATTAGTTGCCTCTGGTGTAGATGCAAAGACATTTCTGCACACATTAGATGGGTTGGTGTTCTGCACAGTTAGCTTTTGGAGAGTATATGGGTTTTATCACAAAGCAGAATTTTAATGGTGGCTGTTGGAGCATAAATAAGAAACTTCATTGCCTGTCATTGATCTCTTAAGTTTGTAACAATCTTGGTTACAGTTAGCATATATGTAAACAAAGGAAATGTGATTAAGCACAATTCAAGTGTAGTTATCTCCTCTTGCATTTAAATCCCAATGCCAAGAAACCAAGCCTAACCATACCAAAGCAAACTCACTTTATTCTAACACACCTTCTCCTTGTTCTCGTAATGTGAATCACTTTACCTAAGGGTCATCCATTCACTTACAAAAAGTATTGGAATGATAAAAAATCACTCTGAATTTTTGGGGTTCTCCCCTTGGACAAGATGCTTTGGTGTCTCCTGGTAAATAAGGCATCGGCACAGCTTGTGCACTCAAAGGAGTGCAATTTCTGCATTGGTGCACAGCTTCTCAGCCTCTTATTCCCTTAATTTCCTAATCTGTGTTGCTACTACCCTGAAACTTCCTCCTCAGGCAGTTTCTGCCAAGGGAAAGGAGAGGCACATTAGGTTAAAAATACTGCTGATCACATATATCAGGAAATTGAAGTGGGGGAAAAAAAGGGATTCCCCTCATCCTGTATAGTAAGTGATGCTTATTTATGATGATCTAACATACCAAAACTAAGAATATGCCATATTGCCACCTTCCACCTAATTTCAGGAATAATCACATTGGTATTCACTGCTTGTTAACCATTATGCAACATAAAAGCACTAGAATTTGATCCATATGTGTAAAGTCACTATCAGTATTAATAGTGCTGTTATATGTCAGATTTTATTTCCATTTACAAGCTATGGAAGGAAATGAAGACTCAGACATTTTTAATTGCAGTTATGCAATTAAAACATAGTACAGATATTTACAGAGTTTATTTCAACCTATAATTGCATTATTTAAAAGCTGTTGTAAGTATTAACCTACTAAATATAGTATGTTGCTGTAGCCCTTAAAATAAATAATCTATAAGAAGTCCAGATTTGGAAATAATAACAAAAACTGGAAATCAGTTTATATTTGAATTTCCTTGCTCTTCAAAGAAACAACAACAAAAAAAATGCCCTCATGTAATTCACTCCTGATACTTTGTGCTGACCAGAGACTATAAAATTGTGATATAACATACAATTCACAATTACTTTAGTACACTGACTTATAGGTACTCCTAATTTATGTGGCAAGACATAGATCAGAATCATATTATTGAGCTCACAATATTTGATACTCTTAACTTTCAGCAGAGATAGAGATGTATATTTTAGTGCTTTTTTTTTTTCTTCCCCTTTTTAAAATTCTTGTGCACAATTTCAGAATCATTTAAAGTAGCTTAGAAGATTTTAAATCTCCATCATTCTGGTTCTCTTTGTCCCCATTGTTTCCCCTTAATCCATGTAGGAGAAAGGTAAAGGGAGAAGATCAGATATGACTTAGGTGTTGCATTTGCTAGGTTCTCATTCATTCCAGTATAAATGTGAAAAGGTTCCTGAGTGTATAGATTTACCTCAGTCATACCTTGGTAATAAGGACCAGAATTTGGCTCTAAGTTTAAATATTAAGAGTTAAAAGCCATTTCTCCATAGCCTTCCTTGATCTTTCCTGATATCCAAGAACTTTTAAACTCTTCTGCTCTGGATACTGCCATATAGCCCATTACCTAAGGGAAATTTGTGGGTGTTTTTTCAAAATCCTTTGTTTTCTGAATCAAGAAGGTAAGCTACTGGGCTTTGCACAAGGCTTTTCAGGGAGGAAAATGATCCCTTGCAATTGCCCTATCAATGGACAAACAGCCCTAGAAACTTCCTGTTCCAATTTGGTCTGTTACTCAGGAGAAATTCATCTAAAAGTGAAGGATGCGTCCTGGCAAACGGGTTTTTCACTTCCAAAAAGTTATTTGAAGGTTTTGGCTGTCTCACCCCTAGGAGGTGGCCTGCAAGCAGCAGTCCTGTGTGGCAATAAACATCTGCATGAAGAGGCCAAATTTCAGTAAATCTCTGGCAAGTGTTCTATGCAAACACAACCTCCTCCTGAAAGCTGATGACTAAGTTTTGCCCACAGATTTAGCTGCATTCCCCAAGACTGGTGAACAGCTTTTGCATGGTGGTTATTTATTAGCTATTTCCTCAGCTCCCCAGATCTTAGCACCAAAGCAGAAGAATGCAAAGCTATTGCATTATATATTTTGCATATAACTTGCTGTCATCTATATTTCTCTCCATGGAGAATTATTCGGAGTATTGGATTAGTGGGTAAAGTCATTTGGGCGAGCTAAATGATACGGACTGTGAGGAAGCTCTTGAGAGAGAGATGAAAATAAGATCTGAGAGGAGACTTCCATGCCTGCCACTCATTGCATCCTCATCTGGACACCTCATGAGACGCACAACTGGCATAAATAATGACACAACCAAGAGTGTTGCAAAATCATATGTGACAATGAGGCACAACTTCAGTCAGCCACTCCATTTTTAGGATTGGACCACTTCTTACCTAGCAGTCAAAGTGGTTACTTGAAATCTATTACCTGAATTAGGGAAGCAATTGCTGTTACTCATAGCTTGCATTTATTAAATCAGTCATGCTGTTATTAGATATAAACTACTTTTTTTTTTTTTTTTTTCACTTCACTTCGTATACCTTGTGTTTTCTATCTAGAAGTCTCTATTATACTCTAATATTATACTATTAAGTTCCATGATTTGAAGTTTGAGGAAATAAATGCCACTTCTGGATTGCTATTGTGATTATTTGATATTTATGATTTGAAAAGTGCTCTACTCTATCACTGTTCTGTTTCTTGACTTGAAATTTTCTAGCAGCAGAACTAGTGGAGAGCAAGAAAAAATCCTGTTCATGAGTGAATACTCATGAATAATCAGACAGGCAAGGAGTAGTTGTTACTCTAAAAATTAACAAAGAATTCTGTTACAAATTATGGAAAAGAACAAAGGGAAAAAGAATGTAGCGGTGGTTGATTTATAAAGCCCTTGGAATTTGTACTGATATTTTCAGTGTCTGTTTCTATATTACTCTCTCAGTTCAGATTATAATAAATACTGCAGAGATATCCATCAATTAACAGAAAACAGTATGGAAAATTCTTCAGGACATTAGTATCTGTGGAAGCATATGGTGCAACTATACTATGAGTCACATTTCTCTTAAAAATAGGTATGAGATTTAGTCAGTACTTAACAGAGAGGTAGGGCTAATGTTTCAACAATATGCAGATTTTGAAACGTTTGCTTTTAAAAATGTGTAAATGAATTTACTTGATTCTGTAGGATATGTAGTTTTTCATTAAATTGTGGAGTTAACTCAGGCGTATGTTATAGCATTGATTAGTTTTATTATTTTTAACAAGTCTTGCCTCTTGGGGCTATATTTGATAACACGATCTGATGGAAAATAGAATTTGAACAATTTGAATAATGTAAAACCATTTTGAAACAGGTCATTTAAACATCTTTTATGAATATATTTTAAGATATAAAACATTCTATGCTTCCTAGGCTGCCTTAGAAAACATCAGAATTGAAGTGTACACTTCTGGTGTTATTTGAAGTTAGTTTTAACCACAGAGTTGACCGCTTAATATTTGGCAATGCCAGGAGATGAATAGGCTGGACTGTTTAAACTTAATTTTGTTCACATGTGCTGCTGATAAAAATCATTGTGGTATATTCTCTGAGATGCCGCAGTGTGAGAAGAAATAGTAATGTTGGCCATAACTGTAGAAATAGTAAGAAAATGAGTACAGAGGTTTCGGTCAGTGATTCTCACCAACTTATCACTTTGGCTCTGTTTTTTCTTTATTTGTCGTTGCTAAATACACAAATGATTGAATATTCACAAGCAATGGATTTTGACTCTGAAGCTTACATTTGCTGACTCCATAAAATGAATAATAACAGAAAATAAATTAGTTATAGTTAATGCCACAGTGCAGTTCAGAAGATGTGAAAAAGGACCCATCTATCAAGCAAATTTTTCTACTTTAACAGTGAAAGTCATCCAAAAGTTTGTGTTTCCAGATAACGTTTGCCAACATAAAGACTGCAGCATAGTCCCAGTGGGGAGACGCTCATTTAAAATTCTGTTTCCATTTAGAAAAATAAATTGGAGAAGCCAAGATTTGTAAGGCATGTATGAGAATGAACACCCTAAGATTTCCCAGGGAAAAGATAACTAGTAGGCAAATTGCATCATGTCACGGTCTCTATTGAGGTATTTATTCCTCTGTACTTCACCGTTTTGCTATGATAATGATATATCTGTGAGAAGAAATGGCAGGAATGGCCATCTGCGTAGGCTGGAGGAAGAAAGGCTTTGGGAGCACCTTAAAGCAGCTTTTCAGCACTTTTCAGCTGTGCTCTTTGGAACTGCACACTGGGAGGATGCAAGATGACAAGCGTCAGCTAAGATGGAAGGTCTCGCTTGCATACAAGTAAATGTTTTCAGCACTGCAACCCCCAAGCATTGAGTCAAGTTGTCAGAGAGGCTCTGACACCTCCATGTGTGGAGGTTTTCAAGACCAGTCCAGACAAATCCCTGGAAACAAACGATACGCTATAAGCAAAGAATATTGTATCTCTTTAGGGACCAACTAGCACATCTCAGGTAAAGATCGGAAGAAAATCTCAATCCAGGCAAATACTAGATATATAGCCATACTACTAGAAAATAGCCATCCTACTAACTCACTTTGTTTGGTCTTCTGTTAAGATAAATCCTCCTGTAAATCTCCTTGTCAAACTAACTATGGTCGGTCGGTTGGTCTGTCTTCTCTCTATCTCCCCCTTTTCTGGTGTTACTGAAGGTGGAAGTAATTCCTGAAACCTGGACCAATGCTTTCACTCCTTGCAGGAAAAACGGGTAAATTTTTCTTCCTCTAATAGGATGAGGGAAGAAATTAGCCTCTTCCTTATCATTCTGACTGAGAAGACATTCATATGCAATCAGAATATGCTTTAATGTTAGAGGACAGATAAGACTGACAGCAGATTATCAGTATCTGAAACTTCTGAAATTTTTGTGCAAGCTTTTTAAATCAGTTCTACTCCTTAAAAATCACTTGTTAAAAGAATGTGTGTTGCAAGTTTCACTAACCAAAATTCTCTGCATTTGGGAAACAGTGTTTTTCAGTTGTGGTCAAGTTGTTCAAAAATTTGCTCATAACTACTGCATTGGATGGGATGAAATCCTACATATTTGAAAAATGAATAATCCTGTTAACTCTCCTACACAAGAATATTGTTTTATCTGCGGTAAATCAAAACAGAATGCAGCTACTGTTATGGTTACGCATATGCTTTTGCAATGAAATTAATTTCCTTTTAAAGGCTGAATACTGTAGAAATGCAAGACGAATAACCCTTTTTGTTGTTATTTTTGTTGCTTTTTTTCAGCTGAACCAGTTGATGTGCTAAAAGCATTAGAATTTCACAACTCACCAGAAGGAGTATCAAGAACAGCAGGATTTTGCACAAATAGAAGGGATTCAAAAGGATCAGATGTCGCCTACAGAGTTTCAAAAACTGCACAGCTCAGTGCCCCAACCAAGCAGCTGTACCCAGGTGAGACTGTTAGAAAGCTGCTGGTATATATACTCTCTGGTAAATTTTCTTGGTGCCTGTGTTTTTACACACAGTTTGGTGACTTGAATGGTTTTCCTCCTGCTGGTTTTGGGAGGAGTCCACCTGAAAGCAGTTCTTTCTGGAGCAATGTTGCAGTGGTAGAAATGAGTTGTAGTGGGTGACTGTAAAATCATTTCCAGAATATATGTATTTATAATTTTGTATGTTCACTTAAGTCATCTGTTCACTTGATTTGTGGTGGAAAATCAAAAAACTGTTTTTGAATCACTGGCATGTTAAAAAGTTTAGAACGTAGAAAAGTTTAGAAAGGTTAGAGCAAGCACTTTCCATTAACCCAAAGTCTGAGAATCTAGGCATTCCCAGGGAAGAGCTTAGGTTAACTCATGCTTGAATGAAGCTGTAGTACTGTAGTAACATCAAGAGGAGATCTGTCAACTATAGCAAAATTTGCTCATTTGATTTGTGAGTGCCAGAACAAACAAGTATCTTATGTTGTTTGATGACATCTAAATTTCTATAGCCTTTGACAACCTCAGAGAATCTTCTTAAAGATGTTGGGTAACTATATTAAATGGACAGCTTTGCTTTATCATTAAAAATCTTGACCAAAAACACATCAGTCAATTAAATGTTTCCCCTTACTGTAGTGACCTTTGATTTCTTCAAAGTAAGATTTCACTTGGCCTATATTGGTTGACCTTTACATTGTAGTAGGCATCTTTGTGGTTGGACAAAGTTATAAAGATAGTAGAGAGCACTTAAAACAGCATTGTATCAGATTATACAACAAATATAAGACTAAAGATTTCCCATTTTAGAATAGAGTAATATGTCCTTTTAAAGACAACATTTTAACGCGTTTTGGTTTCATATCGTAATTAACAAGTTAATGCTATTAACAGATGGTCTTCAGAAGAAATTTCAGTTTTCCCACAATCCCTGTCTTGAAAACAGTCCTAGATTTTCTCCTATGGGAAAAAAAAATCCTAGATCAGATTTAAACTTCAAATTATTTCATACATTTATTCATTAAAATAAAATTTATAATATTTTATTAATACTTTTTATTAAGATGTTTAAGAATGCTTTACCTGCACTCACGCATACAAAGTTGTGGTTATACACATTCAAAAAATGATAGTTTTTTAAAAGGTATATGCCAACATTACAGCTAGATTCTAATCCTCTATTGCTAACATGTCAAAACTTTGAGGCCATGCTGATGCGGGGTACCTTCTGTGCAAGAATCTCAATTTTGCACTCGTTATTAAGCCTAATAAACTTTTACTTCAAATCAAGTAATACTTGCTAACTTCAATTGTAGAGCACACTTGAATTGCTAAAAAAATAATATTTTTTTTCCTGTTTTTTACATGAAAATACAACATATATAAAGTCATAGAACTTACAGTAAGAATTGTTTAAAAACTAGTTTGTAAATCTTTTGGGAAGTGAGACAAATAATGTAATATATTTATCTGCAGAAGTAAATAACAAAACAAACAAGGAGTTTGGATGCAGATCCTCTGTACTTTCCTCTGTACTTTTAACAGAATGTAAATGTTAATAATATTTTAA
Organism: Crypturellus undulatus; assembly: GCA_013389825.1. Lineage (NCBI taxonomy): Eukaryota > Metazoa > Chordata > Aves > Tinamiformes > Tinamidae > Crypturellus > Crypturellus undulatus. The sequence goes on from VWPW01014683.1 coordinate 77,608, forward strand.
ATGTTCTTCCAAATTTGTAACAGTATATGTCTTTTTAAACAGGTGGAGACTTTCCAGAAGACTTTTCAATATTAATGACAGTAAAACCTAAAAAGGGTATCCAGTCTTTCCTTCTGTCTGTCTACAATGAACAAGGAATTCAGCAAATAGGTGTTGAAGTTGGTAGATCCCCCGTCTTCCTGTTTGAAGACCAGAATGGAAAACCTGCCCCAGAAGACTATCCTCTTTTCAGAACAGTTAACATTGCTGATGGCAAGTAAGTGTCAGTGCCCCCCCGCCCCCCAAAAATCCACAAATTTAATGTAGAAAATAGTTCCCAAAGCTAGTACCCAAAGCCACTGTGTCTGCGACTATAGGGTCTTTACAGACAGATATCTTCAATACTAAAATCAATGAAGTGCAGAATTTCTAGCCAGGACTGCCTTGCCACAAAATCAAGCGATCTTTGCAGCACAGTCGCATAGCTACAAAGACAGAGAGCCAACATTTCTTATTTGGAAGCGCTGTAAGGACTTCATACTCTGCCTTCAGGAAAGGGGAATAGTCCCAAACACAAATTACATTTAAATACAGATGTTATTTTTTTATGTGCTATCTTCCCTTTGTGGACATGCACTCATTGTCGGGGAATGCCATGCTGATGCTTTTCACATCTATTATTGCTGCTTTTAAAGGAATATTCATCCTTTTAAATATTTTATATTTATTTTGCTGCAATTCTGAAAGAACAGCCACAGTCTTCAGAGATACCGAGAAAGAAATACTAAAGCAAAAGAAAACAACCTGGTAGGAAAGGGCTATAATGAAGAAAAAACTTACTTATAAACCTATAAAAGATAAAAATGAATAATTTAGTTGTCTTTTTGCTTTTGTGTTATCCCACATTAAATTTTACCATGAAACCAAATAAACAGATGTGTTTCCAGATGAGATGTAATAGAATAAAGCAGGAGACTTTTTCACTGGCTTCCTCTAAATAGCCAAGCTTTGACATAGGCTTCAGAATTTTATCTAAAATGTTGACAGTCTGATAGAAATGAAGAAATGAAAACGAACGTAGTTGTGTGCAGCTTCCTACAATGAGACTGTAGCAATTCTAGGGGTAGTCAGTGCAGTCCACAGGTTGTGCTATGTTTTCATGCTTTCAGTTTCTGCATACTTGATTGTAGACCAACGATGTTCATCTGACTCAGCTGTTCTGTGATGGATGTAGGGCAGAAATCTTCATCTGAAAATAAGATACATTAAAAAAAGGTTGAACCACCTAATATGCCTGAGGATGTATGGACAGTTTGCTTTTATAATGATAATGTTTAACACATTCCAGAGAAAACACAGAATTAGTGTTCTGGCTCAGTGATGCTGTTTAGCAGTCAGATTGCATTAGCTTTGAGGTGTTCCTTTTGATATACAGCTCTTTTAAACTATGATCCCAGCTGTCTCTGATTTAGGCACTGTTAGTGCCAGAAAGCACCACCTAAAATCATTTGATTCCAGCTCTCTTTGATTCCAGCTTTCTTTTTGCCTGTTACCAATATGACACTATTTCTCCAATGCTTCTTGCCCTTGTCCATCAAAGCTGTTGTGACTTGTTAACTCCATGTTAAATTATAAAATGTCTTGCTCTGAGATATTAAAATTGTCATTTCAGATAGCCTCACTAAATTGTGATCTGTCATGTAATAAAGTGCCATAAAGCAGTTCAGCAAATTGTCCAATATTTATTTATTTATTTGGTGAGTTATGCATGCAGAGCTGTTGTTGCAGGAATACTGGCAAGCATTTCTAAGTATGCCTATTTGCATCAATGTTGGAACTGTTGTCCATTTTTGAAGAACCTGTGAGCATGGGAGTTACTGAAATAGGCAAGCAAAAGAATTTGGTAAAATTTTAGTGATTAATCTCAGAGCACAAATTGTAAAATGGAAATAGCAAAGAATTCAGCATCCAGACACTTGCGTGAAATATTTTTGCCCAAGTAATTCCTTAAGTAATTTAGAAAACCAAACACATTCATAAGAATAAAACCATTGTAAAGCTTCAGAGAAGGCCAACTTGAACTTCATCTAATATAGGAATCTTACAGTGACCTTTAGATCAAGTTCCTTTGTGTTAAGGAACAGAGCTTATAGTGAATAGCCAAAATATCGTTTATACAGTTATGTGTATGTGAAAGGAAAAAATGCAGATATTATTTTCATAATTCCATTATCTGAAACATTTGACTGCTTCCCCATCTGTAATAAACTGTCTTATAAGCATACGGTCTTGTTTTTAAAATGGAAATTACAGTAAAAATATGTGTCTCTTTATAGGTGGCATCGAGTAGCTATTAGTGTGGAAAAGAAAACTGTTACTATGATTGTTGACTGTAACAAAAAAACAACAAAACCCCTTGAAAGAAGTGACAAAACAATTGTGAACACCAATGGCATCACTGTATTTGGAACCAGGATTCTGGATGAAGAAGTTTTTGAGGTAAAATTCAACATTTAAATGAAGTGCCTAAGGTTTGACTTGCAGAACCTGTTAGAATTGGCTGAAATGAAAGGGAATAGAAGAACTACCTTTATTGTTGGAAAATGTGTGGGGTTTTTATGGCTTTTAGATTGTTGTATCTGGAAAGGACTTGCTTTTATTATCTTTCTGCCTGATACTGAGTTACCTGAGATATTTAGAAGAATTAATTTGGCTGAAATTGAATAGTATGTTACTAAATCATTTTAGTTTTGCCTCTCAAAGAATTGTAGCTATTTGTATAAAAGAACATTTGAGAGAGAGAGAGAGAAGAATTTGGAAAGGTGTGTGGTTCTGTAGTGTTTTGTGTGTTGGATTTTTTTTTTTTTCTCCTGGTAATGTGAATCTCTTATATTGTTTATCCCACTTAACTAATCTTTCCAGTAACTGTAGCATACTTTGGCAAGAGGGACATATATATGTTTCCATCATTTACTGGCCAAGAAGTAAATATAGGAAGGCTGAATTGCCTCTACAGAAGGATTTGACTGCCAGTCATGAGGCCTTTCTAGGTAGAATCCTTATGTCAACAATTACTTTTACAGACTAGTAATGAAACTTCTCTACATCTACATTAAGTTTCTTTTATCATATTGTTATACAGCAATTAAAACTGTCAATTTAAATTGAACAATAAGAATAAAAATACAGGTTAGTAGTTAACTTATTTTGCACACAGAAGATCTGGGTGCTATAAATACCTGGAAATGTATTTTTAGCTTTAAGCAGCACATATGCTCGAGAAACACACATTTTGCGTATTCACAGCCTAATTTGTCTGTAGCCCCCAGTATAGTTTGCACACTGAATAGAAATTATATTGCATCAGAAGTTGAATTCTACAATTACATACCTTAGCTGGAGAGGGTGAGAGGTTTGGCCCACGTTTGGGAAAACTCCTTGCCAGTTGCATCTGAGGTTCTTTTTGGGGTCAGCAACCAAGTCCTGTAGATTTTTTTTATATGGCAATAAATTTCTGAAGTAGGTACAATATTGGTATACGTAACTAAAAATAATTCAAAAATAAGTCAGAAAAAAGGGCAATAAAAATAAAGTATCATTATTATTAGTGTCTTATTTCCATTAGAAGCTAGTCCCGGGATAAGGCAGCAGGTTCTGCCTTGTTCTTGCATGGCTTGAAACCATTCTAAAGCTTGTCCTGAAGCCAAGTTCATCATACCTAAACTGGAGCCATTGGTTTTCTTTTACTCTGCACAGTTGCTAAATGAAAGAACAGTCTGAAATTTTAGAAGTGCTGAAATGACTGTATGTGGTTGTTTGAAAATAAATGCAATCGTTGATGCCTCGTACCGAAAGGGAAATCTGCATGGTTTAATCACCTGCATTGACTGCTGTGCTGGGGCAGAACAGAAGGGTGCTAGGGACCCCTCAGCTCTGAAGCTGTCATGATTATGATTATGAGCTCTTTGTAATGCCGAGTTACAGCCTGGATGTAAACCTTCAGCACTGAGAACAGCAACTTTTGGGCCATTTGCAGCATCACTGGAGGCTTCCATGTCCTTTTAGTGATTAGATTTCCTTAATTGGAAAGGTGGAGGGTGATTGGAGCCCTTTCCTTTCCTGTAGGGGAACTGCCAGGCTTTTATTGCAATAGCTGAAAGGTTGGATTTTTATCTGAAGTCTCTTACTCACAGGAGTTTCTTTTGGGGCTGGTTTCTGTTTTCTCTTTAACTGTAGAGCCACCATAGCTATGTTTATGATCTCAGTTATTTGAATCTTTAACCAAAATGCATATGTTGAAAATAGGCAATTAGAATGTCGTTTGACACTTAAACAGGTGTATCATGTATGTTTTTAATGATGCGTGTCCCCTGAAGTCCAGCCAAGCAGACTACGCTATAGTAGTTTTTGTTTGTTTGTTTTTAATTTCTCTCATTTTTGCTATTTTAAAAAAAAAAAATTGATAGAATTCCTTTTGATTCATTCACAAGGTGGTAGTAATATTTAGCTTTTACTGCTAAAGTTTCTGAAGTTTGGAACTGTCCTCTGGAATTTCTCTGCTGCTTGAAAATCTCCTAAGTTTTATCTTAAACATCCTGCTTGACTCCTTTGTGGTAGCCCAAATGGATAGGAGATGGTACCATATGGCTGCTTGTTTGTGTTATATAGTGTGGAAAATGCTGTATCCTCAGACCACAACTGGCACAAAACACATAATAATACAGTTAGTCTTACTCCATGTGCTGGAAATACCAGAGGTGGTCTTATTTATTCATAGAACTATATTTAAGTGTCTAAGACTTAAAGCTGTGTAGAACAAAGTTTTCTGTATGACACTTAATGCCTTTATTAACTTATATGCAGAAAGTAGACACTCTGGTGTGTAGTCGCTTGCTAGAATTTGCGAGCACAGAATATCAGAAAGGAAAATATTGTAAGACTGTTTTATCTTAGATAATAATGATGCTTTTTAGTTACAGCAACCAAAAGCAATTATTAAGCACCCTTGTGTGTCCTCAACCTAAAGGAAATGTAATATTTTGAAGTAATGTAACTCTAATAAAATAAATAAATCCCAGAATCTTAGTAGTTAGTGACCTAATTCTTGAAGATGTCAAGAAGGATTTCTTCTATTCCTGAACCTGATCAAAAAGCATTGCATAACGCCACATAAAACAGTTGCATTGTTAAGGTAATTCACTTCCTTTAAAAGCTGGAGTCAGCCCTGTTTGACAGTGCTGACTTCAGCTTTTAAAGGAAGTGAATCCGATTAGATACATCCTAGTTCCCTTTAAAAGCATGTTTAAACCTCTGTGAAATTATCCTATATATATATATATATATGTGTTATTATATGTCATTAGCCTGAGCTCCAGTCTTGCCCAGCACTGCGTTTAGTGTTTGTATATTCTTTGTTATGTATTGAGGATCTGACCTTCAAAACCAAAAGTTTTACAGACCCCAAAACAATGCCTACTTTGGATTTATTAAACAACTATTAAGCAGTGCCTTGAAAAGTAAGGTACATATGTGATGTCGGGTTACAAATGTCTCTCTATATACTCAATGTAAAATTAAGTTGCATGTACATTAACGTGCTGTTTGATCAAGATTGCAAATGTGTGTCATGTCCAGAAGTCAGGTAGATCACCTGAGTGAAAGGAGGAAAAGGGCTAAGTAATTGTCCTAAGAAGAGTGGTAAGTGATTACCAAACTGCTAACCTGCAATATGCAGCAAACATTATTTGGCAGGTTAACCTACTGGTGTTGAAGTTGAGAGGCTTTTTTTAAGAGTAGTTTGAAACATGTCCCTCTGAAACATGTTCTTCTGTAAATTTATCTGAAGGACTTGTCTAATTTTTTTGAAGCTTTGTGTTTGTTTTGTGTGAGGAACTCCGTATTAGGAGTTGTTCTCCTGATCATTCCTCAATGTAAGTGCTAATTGGTAATTTCTTTTTATGAACAATTATTATGAAAAATGGCATAATGTCACAATCAGGATATTTAATTCAAGCAAGGATTAAGATTATTGACTAGAAAAGATATGAGCATAAACATATATATATGTATGTAAAGGGAGAAATTGGATGCTGGTACAGGGCACCTAGTAAAACAGTTTTGAAGTATGTTCATTGGAATATGTCTGTAGCTTAAATATTTGATAAATAGCAGGGATCTTTTTATTCTTTGCCAGCTTTAAGGATTTGTCATTCCTCATTTAGTGCTGTTAGTGTGAACAATACAACAGGTATTTTATAATAAGTTATTACCTAACAAAGTCTTTATGCAGAGATTTTCCTATAGAGACTTTTCCCTTCAAATTGATACAGTGCTCTTTTAAGCACTCTGCTGTAAATGAGTATAACAAGCCAAATCCTAACGTATATAAAAACTTGATTCCAAGCCAAATAAAGTTTAGACTGCGCAGAGTTTACAAGACAACTTGGAGTAATTGTAGTTAATAAGAGGTGGAGACTTTGCTATGAGGCATTAATCTGGTTCGTTAAGAGTTTTTTATGTACTCCCTAAGTACATAGCCCATGAGAGTGAGCCCTTGAAGATGTAGTGAGAACGCCTTGATAGCAGTATGGTTTAATCCGTGGGCCCATTTGGATGAATGAGCATCCCTCACGTGGCCAAAAGGCCGTTCATCGGTGCGTGTACCCCATGATGAATATAGCAGCAGTGGAGAGATAACAGTCTAGCCTCAAGTAATGAGCCTCTTTTCTTACAGATGGGATTTATTATCCCCTCATTTAATACTGTGCTGTACATGTCCAAATTTTAAAGAAGAAAAAATAAAGGAGTTTTAGAGATAGATGGCAATTTAAAACATTTCTCTGTTTTGCATCAAGAAAATAGAATGTCTGTCTTAGAACTTTAGACAGTTTTATGAATTTTTTGTCAAGGAACTATTTCTGCACAGTATTAAGCAGTGTTCATATATTATGTATGCTGTGTACACAGTACATACATAGGTATCATGGTAACATCTCACAGCCAGAAATTGCAACAGACCTAAGAGCCATCATGTTTAGAAGGTTGCAAATTATGACTGGAAATACCAACCATTTCTTAATGAGGTTGAATGTATAGTAGTTTTAAGTTTTTCAAAGAATCAAGAAGACATGTATTTCTATGGAAATTTTGACCTGTACAGCATTCTGCTTTCAGAATTTATTGCTTTTACAGGGCTTCAGTCTGGCAGGCTTTTAATGTCTTCCTTTTGCTATATTATGCAATGGGCCTGGGTTATGGAATATTACATTAAAGCCCTCTGGAACTCTTCATCCCTCAAATCTTTGCAGGAAGATTAAATGAATTCTGCAGCAGGTTTTTCTGAATTCTATAGTAATAATATCCAGGCTGTCTAGACTTCTGTTCTTTGGAGTCTGCAGTTTTACTGTCACATAACTAATTAGAGAAAGTTGGCACATAGACACAGTTTAGGGTTTCCTTGGATCTACTGAAGATTCCACCCTGGAATCTTTAGGTTTAACTATCATATAAAAATGGAACTTACCAGTGCTGTTCTCATGAGTTCATTTAGTGACTATAAGAAGTTAGGTACTGTTTAAAAAAAAAAAAAAAAACAATAGTTTCATCTCTGATTCCTTCATATAATGTGATTGCTTTTACAGCCTTGAAAGAATTCACGCTTCTACTTTTTTTAATTGCTGCCAGGTAATATTAGAGAAGATGTCCTTTCTCAATGATGGAGAGTTTCATATGGCAAATAGCAGAAAGAAACTTCACTAGGGTAGACCTATTATGATAGACTGTATTTAGTGAGCATTAGCATTTGTAAGATTACACAGTTAAAGGGCAAAGAGAATTTGCTTCCTTCTTTCTAGAATAGAGATAATATCGAAGACTTTATGAAGTCAAAATTAAGGTAAAAGGAGCCACTCAAATTCATTGCATATAATGATAAAATAATTCTTTCCATACATATGAGGCCCACGTGTATTCCCTTTCTTCTCATCTGCGAATGTCACACTTCTGCGAGATGTCCACAGAGGAAATTTCAAAGAAAAATTCACCACGCACTTCTAAATCTTAGCCGCACCATTCCTTGTTGCAGAACAGTTGCTTTGAGGGCATTAATTTTAATAGGAATTAAAACATCTGTAGATTTTAACTGTTTATTCTGTACTGAGATGGATTGCTCAGCTAGGCATCATTTGGCATAGTGAGGTATGTGTTGGCTCTGATATCAACTCAGTATATTTTTCAGTGAAGCATTTGCAATCCAAACTAAACTCTAGGACTTCCAATTCACCTATTTTAGTCACAAGAAGTATTTATATGCTTAATTTTAGATAGCCTAAATACTTTGTTTAATGTTCACCTTCATCTGAGGGTAACAAAGGCAGAGGCCTGGTTCTCAGCTTTATCTTTGATATTGAACTAGTGATAAACAGCTGCAAAACAGTGTTTAAAATGCAGTAAATGTAATCCAGGACAAAAAAAAAAATCTTAAGGCAGCACATTCTTCTTAATGGCTAAACAGATTTTCAGCACTTTTCAAAGGCATAAATTGTACATGCACTGTGTTATAAAGTGAAAAGTGGCTGGGGGCCATAGGAAATGAAATGACATTGCAGACTGTCTGGTAGCACAGGATAAAGTCTCTGCCTCTGCTCTCTGCTGTCACCACACTTATCCATTACACTGAATCCTGATGGAAGACTGACTAACCAGGGATATCAAACACAGGCCTTGTAAAATGCATTATATATCATCTGTATGTGTTTCTATGTGTTTGTGGATAACCAATTCCAATCCGTATTTAAACATGATATTGGGAACACATAGATCTCTTGATTTCTTATCCCCTTCCGGTCTTTTTCTTATAGATCATATATTTCTATTTTTTTTTCCAGCTTTCTTAAACAGCTAGTAGCTCTTTTCTTACTACCTACAGCAGTTGCAGGTTGGTAGTTGATATGGTACCATCTAGATAACACCTGGTAGATTTATGTTCACATTAGATACTCACAGAAGTACCAGGCATTTTGATATTTTTTTTGGAAAATAGTTTCATTAGCTAATTATATCACCTTATTGGATTTGTATTTGTTAGAACTCTTTAAATGGTGTACGAGGAATTTGGAAGTTGTGTCTTGCTACATTGCATTATTTGGCATTTCTTCATCCTGTGGTAAAATAGGTGATGAAGATAATACATCAGTCCTGTTGCATGAAAGTTTTTTCATTAAGCTGAGCTTGTTAGAATGGGTAACTGTTATTTTCAGTGCGTATGTATGCATCTTGTTAAAATCCCTCATCTTCCCTTTTCTTGGGACAACCCCTGTTGAGGAGCTTTGGGAAGCTGCCTAAGTACTCTTAGCTCCAAAAAAAGGGCAGTTCATGACAATTTAGTGGGGATGGAAATAATTGAAATTATGCAGAAAAAGGCAGCTGCCCCACTTGGGCTACTCTGTTCTTGTATTTTCATCTTAATTCTCTTTCTTGCTCTCATAATTCTGTTCTGTGAAGCTTCTTTTTATATGCAAGTTTTATATAGGGATAACATTCACATATGCATATGTTTAGATACCTCAGTGTTGATTTAGAGCCTTTTAGATCTGTTAACAATCTGTGTCTCAACCATAATCATTTAAAATTCTTGGGATTTGTGCAGGTAAATGTGTACGTGCCAAGCTTCATTACTCCAGGTTTTAAAGTTCTGCCAGCTTAAATACTTGTAATTTATTCACAAAGAACTTTACAGCACTCTAGTTCAGTCTCACAGTGGGGTGGTTACAATCAAAAAATCTGTGAAAACTGAAGTCATTTGGTGAAAAAGTTTAAAGATCTGTGCAGTGTGATCAGTGACTACAGAAAAACTGAGTCACCTTTATGAAAGGGACAGTTATGGATTTAATATACATGGGATTTTCTGTGCCTTGTTGGTGACATGTGAAATGAAAGCTTTTCAGTAACTGGTGAAACAGCATTGTCAATACATCACGTACTCAAAGAAGCTATTTGACAAGCAAAGAAATAAAAATTGGGGGAAAAAAAAATGAAGAAAAATAATTTTAGGGGGGAATATTTTTATAGCAGTTGAAGGGAGGAGAAAAGAGGAAACCTTTTATGTGAGATGCCAAATATGAAATGTGTTTCTCAGTGAATTCCCCCCCCAGTAGTAGCAGCTCTGGGTACCCCAGGTAAACCCCGCAGGATGGAGGGCCTCCCTCTGCGCAGAGCCGCGGCAGGCAGACGGCAGCGCTGCAAAGTGCAGTCAATGGAGCAGGAGCAGCTTTAAGCAATTTGCAGACACCTGAGCCAAGGGGTAATAGCACGCCGAGTGCTTCTCGCGAGCACGCAGTCCAGCAAAAGCAGTGCCAAAATTCCAGGGCACTAGAGACTAGCACAAAGCAAGTGCCAAAATCCTGGCCGGCTTCCCTCTGCCTGGCTTCTCGTAGCCTGTCACACTAAACGAGCAGCAGTTTTGGGAGCAGTTCCTGCATTGCAGCGATGGGCACGGGGTGTTGGTGCTGGTCCATACGGGCACCTCGGCGAGCAGTGTATGTTCGTGAGAATGCAGCAGGCTGTGAGAGCTGGGATCCATCACAGCACTTAAGGCAAGGCAAAGTGGCCTCAGCTTGACAGGTGAGGACAGGGGCTCTTTAATCTTCCAACTGCTCATTTCTTCTTGCTCCTCTGCTTGGTCTTATCTTGGCTTTATCCTAATTTAATCCGAGGCTCTTGTTATTCTGTGAAGCAAAAGGAACAGAGATTGCTATAGCAAACAGATTTGTCATGTATAGTCATTGTGTGCTGAGAGCAAAATACCTAGAATTTGATGTTAAATAAGTAGTAACTTTGTATAGAGTTAGGGAAATTGCAGAGATTTGGGTCTCTTTTGTATTAACTTGAGTCTTTCTTGCTTGTTCTCTGTGAGGTTCCTTCTTGAAAGGAAAAAAACATTGCAAGCTGCTGTTAACTATTTTAAAATATCCCCCAATTTGCTAGTTCATTAAAAGCTACTGTTCTGAGAGGTTCAATGACGGTTTGGAAATACTGAAGTAAGAGTGAATTTTGTCAGCTCCACATTTCCATGTCAATTATGATATTTTCTCTTAAAAAAAAAAAAAAAAAGATGTCTTTGTCTCCCAGCAATTTTTTTGGTAAAAATAAAATAAATTATGCTAGTTTGAAAATGTAATAGAAACATCAGAGCCAAACACCCTTCTTTCAGGGGAAAATATGGGGAGAGACTGAACTTAATGGGCTTTGACCTAGAACATGTGCCAACTTTCAACAATCTTATTTTTATGCTAGTGTAAGAAGCTTCTGTATAAAGAAAATTTATAGTGGAAATGTTGGCAGGATTTCACCTAAAACAGCCAAAATGGTACCACTGTGTTAGGAAATACACTGGATACCAGACAGCTTTCCGTGGAAAATGATAAACATACATAGTCTCTGTAGGGGATCTCAGTAGAGCCACTTTTATTATCCAGAAGAGTGGGTCTTTTCAGTATGATGTTTTTACATGTGATATGGGGAAATAGAGATGAAAATAACGTTTATTAATGATTAAAACTTTAATTTCAATATGTTCTATGTTGTTATATTAATATATCTGGTACATAATTATGCTTGATTCCAGTCGCCGTGTCTCTAGTATGATCTTTTTTATTTTTTCCCCCTCTTCTATGGGAGTGCATGTGTGATGTGAACTATCAGAATTACAGCTGATCACTGGCATGCTGAGCTGCATGCTGGTAGCTAGGAAGTGCCCCAAATTAAATCTTAGGAATTTAGATTGGTTCCCATTGAACAAGTAAACAAACAGCATGAAATGACAGAGTGGGAGTTGCACCTTCCCACCTTCTTGCTTCCAAACCAGACAACATCTTCTGCCAGAATTGGGCAACTAGTCCAGTTGATGTTGGCTGGCACTGTTGTGCCACGAGGACAGCAGTTAGGATGTAATTCAACACTTAACACTTTCTTTGAGTAGCCTAGTGAACCTGTTATCCATAACAATGCTTAAAAATTGAATTACTTTAAAGATTTTTTTTAAACTGCATTTCTCATTTAGATGCAAGTGTATGACCATGCTTTTGATTCTTTGACCTCTATAATACATTCTGTTCATCCCAAAATACAGTCCATAGGCAACTGGGGATGGAGACATGATCATATTCCTGTGGAAGTGCAGGTGATGTGAAGGTTATTGATGCCTGGAGTCAGTGATTCACAGCTAGATTGAGTCAGTTCCTCATCAGTCTCAGGAATTATGCTATGGGTTATGATACAAAAGCCAAATGTTAACGCACTTTGAGAAGGATGTTTTTGTAAAATGTCACCCTCGCACTTTCATTTTCTCCTCAGTTATAGTTAAAGTCTTGAAAACAGTGTTCCCATACATTTATTTGTTCATTCAAAATTGTGGCCTATTTTCTAAGGATGCAGTAACAGTTTGCTTTAGTTGTCCTTTCGCTACTGCTTTTTTAAGGCATTCTAAGTTAAATATCTTTTCTCAAAAATATATATATATATGAGACTAATACTAATATGAGACATGTCCATTGGCTATATAAAAACATAGTCAATATGAGAGAAGGTATCAGCCAGTCTCAATATGTAGTGGTTCTGGGAGGTAAAGCAACACCAGGCAGTGTGAGCTGCTAAACTTGGACAAAGCAAATGTTAGCAAACTCCTTGTACATACACATATGTATATACACACATATGTAATATGCATGGACTTGTGGAAGTCATTGCTCATAGCGACTATATGATTAAGTATCAACATGATTAAGTATTAGAATCATTATCAGAGGAGGTAACTTCCACTTACAGATTCTCTCATTTTGATCTCAGCACTTTCTTAGTCCTTGTCCATTAAACTTTTCTATTAATTTTTGATTCAAGTAAACATTGTAAAGGTCTGTTCTGAACAATTAAAATGACTTAAAATGTCTTTAACATATTATTTACCATTCCAAATTAAAGTTTAATGGATAAAAATAGTTATTTTCTACAGGGTTTCTACATGAATTCTAGACATCGCAGAATTTTTACCCTTTACTTACTCCTTACTTGGGTAATTGCCATGTAACAATTTCCAGACCTGACCTTCTGTAGTGAAATATTTATGCATAATTTAAAAAGCATAATTTGCCTGTGATGTGACCACCAAAAATCGTTTTGAACTTAGTGTGAATGGAAAGCGTCATCTATAAATTAAGTATATATTATATAAAACCTTAAATATTAGTGTAATGTCTAGTACATGTTTTGTTTACCTATCCTTTTTTTTCCTCCATGAAAACTCTGTCCTTGTGCTGTGCTGCAGTAGACACTTTTGGTTCTGTTGTTCAAACTACCTTTGCTTTCTTGCAGGGTGAAATCCAGCAGCTGTTGATTATAGGTGACCCCAGAGCTGCATATGACTATTGTGAACATTATAGCCCAGACTGTGATTCCCCAGTGCCCAATGCTGCTCAGGCTCAAGATCCTCAAGTTGACGAGGTGAGTAATCAGTCATGTATTACTAGATTTATTGCACTGTGCTGGATACAAGTTACCCTGGGAGCACTTAATTACAACTAAATGACATACATTATTCTAGACATGAAGGAAGAAGGTTGCAGGATTGCATTCCTTTGTGCTACTCGCTTATTTATGGCAAGCAGTTGAATGAGCCTGTCACTATTGTATTTACATTCCAGCATGCTCAACAAAAGTTAAGCCATAATTCCTTAAAATAAAATGGTAGCTAGCTGAGTCTTTAGTTGTGCCTGGTTGCTGCTGTTTTGTATATATGTGATTTTTGCTGAGTATCCTGAAATCCCACATTTGAAAGATACAGGAGCTTGAGTGTACTGCAGTTGTAAAGTGCTGCTAGAAATGTCATGAATGCTATGAGCTATATCCAGTGCACAAATGCATGCATACTGCATCAACATACATCTATACAGACAGTCCTGCTAGCAGGTAGGTATCCATAAAGATGAGACAGAGTTGGATTTTCTTTCCCAGAAATACAAACAATGTGAGTACTCACAGAAACAATTTATCACTGTGGGTAATTCTCACAGCTGTAAACTGAGTAATTTGCTAAAGGCAACTCGGGAACTTCAGATTAGGCCTCTGAGAATCAGTTGTTGTATGTATTGTACATGTTCCAAATGCTTCTATCAAAATTGTATCCTATTTCTGGCATGGTAAAGTGGAAAGGCTTTTGTAACTAGTCTTAATTGAGGTTGGTTCTGGACAGTCATCATGCACTCAACTGCGAGTGACCTGACTGGTTATTGTCCCTCGAATGCTCAAGACACCAACATTAAACTTGCAGAATCTAAATACAGCAATTTTGAGACAGGCTTTTTTCCTAAATATACGATAACTTTATTTGTTGTTACTATTCTATCTGACTGAAAGCTATATCATCATATGGCATAAGGGCCATGGGACCCTGAAGGAGACTGCCACATCCATTGCGTCAGTAGCTCAGCTCAAGATGTCTGAGGTCACCTCCACGTTACACTTAAATTACATTATGGTGCCCGAACCCAGTGTCTTTGTGAGCATCGTCTAGAATCTTATATCCACGTGTCTATGTGGATCTCCCATGCACAAGTTCCAAAATAGATCAGGATGAAAGCACACAGTTGATATTCTATTAGAAGAAAATAAAAGACAACAAAATGAAACTTTTTTTCTTCTTATTAAATTTGAAATAAATTTGCTGCAGAACTTTCCTGGGCTTTGCTGCTATGTATTTTTGAGTTTGAGGGGAAGTTCGAATGAGCTAAAGCTTTTTCTGTTTTGAAATGAGACCAAAGAGGAGTCAATCTAATGAACTGATTTTTATGGGGAAGTGTTAATAATTATCTCATGTTCTCTTTCTTGAGCAAGATTATATCTAAATACTTCAAATGTATTAACTAATGGGGTATAAGAGTCAGGTGGAATCAGATTGTAGGTTCAAGGCCTACTTACCTCTTTGGTAAGTTCAGAGTGAGTACTTGTACTTAATTATTAGCAGTGACTACTGCTGAATTTTAAGACTTTAATTCAATGTTTCTAAAAGATGCAGGAAATTAATAAAATAGGTTCAGGGACTACATTTTTTTCATAATGAATGACTAGCTGAATCTCCCTCTGTCAAATTTTGTCTATACTGTGTCAACGCTGTCTGCTTGCAGCAGTTGAGAGCTAAAACTCTGTAGATACAAAGAATAAGCCTCTCAACAGAGTTACATATGTGCACACACGTAAGTTTTATAATTAGATACTCGTAGTATAGACTCTCCAGCTACATACTGCACACTTAAAGTAGTAATAGCACCAAACATTATCCTATTCATTGAGGAAAGGCTGCCATAAAAATGAACAGTTGTGTGTTCTTCTCCTTGGATATCCTGAGCAGAGATCATTTAAAGCCTAATCTAATAGCCACTAAAGTCGGCAGGTACTTTACCATTAAAATCATCAGTCATTGTAAAAGTCAGTGCTTCTTAATATGCTTTTCTGAGGCCCTCATTTTACACTTTGATACCTTGAAAACACTGATACTTTGTGGGAACACCTACAAAGAAAAAAATAAAAGTTCTTAGTTTGTAATATAACATTTTAAAGTCATTGTTACTCATCCATTTATTGGCCTGGGTGGTTTTTGAATTATTCTGAACTGAAACCCCGATTTCTTGGTTGCTATCCATGAGCAGATGCACATAGGTTTATAGGAATATTCCCAGTGAAGTTAATGAAGCTCTTTAACATGTTGTAAAATAGTCACCAGTGGAATGAATGAGTGGAATGAATATGAAATGGATTAACTGCCTGATAAAACTGCCTGAACTGTGTTTTATGATATATGATTGCAAGATAAATTTAATAAGGTATTACAAGATAAAAATGTAATTACAGCCAGTATACGTGGAAATCAATGTTTTCTTACAAGCCTGACTGCATGTTTTGAGATCATGTATTTGTTAGTGATAGTGAATTCGTATACTTAGACTTTTGTGAAGTTTCTGATTAATCAACACAAGATACTTGCATTTGAAAAAAAAATATGATAAAATGCATTATATGATAAAAGTAATATACCCGATAAAAGGATTCAAACCTGGCTACCAAATTAGTGTAAACGTAATACCATCACTGAGTTGGAGCTTCTTAAGAGTTAATGCTAGCAATCTAGACATTAGTGTAAAATGGATGCTATTATATTTTCTCTGGTCGTGATATTGTACACTAGTAAATAATGATAACAGACTACTCGATCTATATGTTAATGCAACTAAAACAAATTAAATATGTTAGCTTAAAGCTAACATGAAAAGATGACTGTTTAGAAAGATTGGTTTCCTGATCTGATTTCTCAAGTTTTCTCTTGATCTCTTGTGATATAAAAAGGGAGGAGGCAGCCCTGGGCTAAAGGCTTAGCAGAATAGTGGCTTTCAGCATCAGTTTTAGCTTAAGACAGCATAAGCTTAAAAAGTTTCTTGGTAAGTGCCCCAGAAGAGTCTGGATCTCGAAGAGGGACATAATTTGTATCTGAGCATGCTGTGGCAGGAAGCTGTGGCAAAAAACATAATGCATGTCTTTGTATGCAAGCAAAGAAATAAGACTGCAGATGATATTTTGCTTCTCTGTATAGTGCTGATTGTGTGTGATGCTCCAGACTATGTTTTAATCTTGGTGTTTAGTCACAAAAAAGCCACAAAAAAGCAAAAGATTCAGGTAAGAGCTACAGACCTTCTGTGACTTAAGGACTTGGAAAACTTGATAACTTCCACTTGTCTACCTTAAGAGCAGAAAATTGAAAGATAGCTCCATTAGCATGTGTCAGTACCTTCACAAGAAGGATATATTGTCCGCATACAAATAGAGGGAGAAAAAAATGATTAGAAAAGTCAGGTAATTTCACATAGAAAACTGCTAAACCTTTTCTTAATGAAATAATAAGCCCTTAAAGTGGTATATCTCTAAACAGCTATTTTCAAACCAAGGATCAATGCCTTTCCAAAGGGTGTGCTTTGGCAAATGTCATTAATACTTTAGCTGAGTGCAGGTTATTGTACTCAATACAAGGATCACTGAAAGAAGACTTGGAGTCTGAAACTATACAGAAGTTAGTCAAGGTGATTTAATGGTCCCTCCTGGCTTTACATCTCTGAACCTCTGAATTATTGCAGACCAGAACAAGAAACTGATACTTGACTTGGAAGAAAGAGGCAAATTAAGTGATTGCAGAGCCTCCTAATGTGTGTTACTAGCACTGACTGCAAAACCCAGAGGAGGTGGTTGGCTCTTGTCCATAAGAAAAAAAAAATGCATATTATAAATTAAGTTTGTAAAATTGCACCTAGGAAGCTAAAGAGGATTCCTACCGATAACATAAACTTTTGTCATCTCCTGGCATGTTCTCAGCCTGGGAATGGAGTTGTTCTGAAAAGCTGTAAGATATTTAGATCACTGAAAACATCTGGAGACAGAAAGTTTTGGCTAAGATGATGAAGGTTTAAAGGCAGGATCCACAGAAGTACTTGGTTTAACTGAGTGCAATCCATATCACTCTAGGCAGTGTTCTGGTTCTGCAAAGAGGCAAACAATCCAATGTAGAAAAAAATTTAAAATACCAAAGATATGTTGGCATTTCTTTCAATAGCAATAAGTCATAAGTAGATTAAGTAGATTTTTTTGAGTAGTTTTTTTTTTGAGAATACACATGTCATGCCATTGCAACATCAGGAGTTGTCTAAAATTTTGGATTCATTTCACATGGATTGTCTTAAGAGCTTGACTCTGCTCTTGTACATAGATTTATTGGTTAGTGATCGGATGTTCCCCATCCCATTCTCTTACCTACCCAAGGTCACCTCCTTCCTTTGTGCTGTTCAGATACAAGTTATCTAGAGACTTTAAGGTGGATAAGCTTTAGAGTTGGCTGCTGTATTTCCAGTTCTGTTTTAAGGGTATCAGTCACGTCTTGGATGGAGGTAACTGTTATAATCCATCTAAGCAAGGTCCATTAAATTGGATAGCCTACCCTTTCCCTACTGGCTCTTTAAATCTGTTGAATTTGGCTGTTAGCCAGGACTGTCCAGCTTTCAGTGGGAGGTTCAGGCTAGACAGTTAAATAGAGATGTGCATGGGTGACTTGCCTGTGCCAAATGCTTTTATTCCTCTGTGTTTTGTCCCTGACTTCATCTGACCCAAGTGTCCGTCAGTCTGAAATTTGAAAATGGGTAAACTCTCAAGCAAGAATAAGTAGATAAACCATAACACCCACGCGCTTGCCTGTGCAATTTATTTTCTGTTGTTCATTTCTGCCCTCAAGACATGCTTTAATTTATCTGTGCATAAGCTGTCCCCATGCTTGGTTGTGAATAGCTTTGTATGAGTCCCCTTAACTTCTCAAGCGTAGAGTGATGACCTCAGCCCTTGTCACTGCACCAATGAATTTACTAAAATGGGATTTACTACAAAATCTATGAGTCTGTATTAGCTTCTGGAGGAAAAAGAAGGGGCCTCTGACTACAGAAAATACTCAATCTTGAACAGGGTGAGAGAGCCCAAACAGTACAGTACTCCTTAGAAAGTCTGATGGTGAATAGTATTGGTTGAATTTTTGAGCTAAAAGAGAGGTTGAGTTACTGTGGAGCATCTGGTTCTGTATATTCAGACACAGCAGGGTTTATAAAAATATTTTTTGGCAAATTGGCCATTTAACTGAATAGTGTCTTTGTGAGATAAAGGTCTTTTTTATTTAATTCATTTTTTCTCTTGTATTTCAGAGGATGCTTTTTGTTTATTTTGTCTTGTTTGTTTATTTATTTGTTTTGTATTGGGCTTTGAGATTAACTTTTGGGGTAATTTCAAAATAGCATCAGTTGTCCTTAGTGAGACTTGCTCACAAGATCTCATTACAAACAGAAATAAAACATGTTCTCTATCAGCACTTGTGACCTGCACATCTCACTTGATCGCCTCTGTGATCAGTAAAATTGTTTCCTGCTGAACTGAAGTTTCAAGGAGTGAAAATGGATATTAAATTACATGAAAAAAATCAGTATTAATTTTTCTAAGGATGTCAGACCTTGCACTTCTCTTATAAAAACTTTCTGAATTGCCTTGCTTCTGTCTTGTGTTCAAAATCCCTTCTGCTATAAATGGAAATGCATTAAACTCTGTTCCAGTTCAATCACATATGCTTAGCCAAAATTAGAAACAGAAATTAGAGCAGGGAAAGATCTACTCAATCATGTGCACCATCTTTCCTGATGTTGCACTCTAACCTATAGTATATTTTCTAGAGTGTCATCAGGTCTAGCTTTCAGTGGCTCCAGCTATCAGGCTTTCAAATCTTCTCTTGGAAGGTTCTTCTGCAACCTAATAAATTACACTGTCTGACTCCTGCTGGAGAAATTGCTCCCTGAAGGAACTCTGCTTCATTTATTTTGGACCTAGCCCAAGAAAAGTGGATTACTTGAAGAAATGAAATGTATGTCTTTAATGAAATGAACTTGGAAGTAAAGATGCAAATGGCACCTACATATGTCGGCTGGGGGATTTTCAGGCACCCTTTCAGTTAATTTAGTGTCATTTCTTTCAGTTACTTGGCTGCTCAGAGAGTCTAGTTTTCTGAAGAGTACAGGAAATTAATTGTTTTCATGTTCAGTTTCAATCACACTGAGTACTGCAATTAGTTAACTTAGCAGGCTGTAAAAATAACAAGCTTCCTAGCTCTTTGTACATATAGAAAGAGCATTTTTCTTTAGGCAAATAACAAAGACCTTTCAGTGTCTTGTTCCTATTTTTGCAACAGCTGCCTTTGGAAGTTGAAGATTTTACTCCTGTCTCCTCTTATCTCCTTCCTTTCATTACTTTCATAAGTAATGTAAGGAATATATGATAGAAGAGACTTTTTTTGTTGTTATTTTTAAGTCTTCCAACTTAGTCTGCCCTGAGTGACATATGCTATCATTTATTTATATTACTTCATCTGATTTTTAGAAAGTTTTATTTTGTTTGGCCTCCTTTATTTTATTGCATTTGTAAAATATTACTGGGCTGAGAATGGTTCAAAGTAGTCTTTGCCTCCTAGCTAGATTATTTAGCATAATTCTTAGGCAATAAAAAAATAGAGCTTATAACAGTTTGTTGATTTTAGGATATAGATTGCTACGTATCATTTTCCCCAGGTTCCTCCTAATTTGGAAAGGTAAAGTAAAAATTGCTAAAACCTATATCTCTGTGGGGGAAGGAGGAGGAAGATTTCTCAGTAATTTATAGATGGAGAGTAGAAGAATTCCTTTTCAAAGGAAGACTCTCTTCAGAATATTTAAGTCATTCCAAGGTTGAAATATGCTTTGCATGCTGCTGATCTTTTGCTTCTGAAATGCATCTGATGAAGAAAACAGTTCATCTCTTTAATTGGAATTGCATGATGATCTGGTAGTATAATATAATTGCTCTGGTAAAGAAAGCATGAGATCATCGTGGAAAGATTTTGTCCCATCTAGAAACAGCAGGTTTTATTCTTCCTTTCATTTGTAAGAAAACAGGCATATGCAATATTCATTACAAGGTTGGCTGTGCTGTAACGATTGGTGGTCTTACAACAGAAAAAAGGAAAACAAAGGAAAATTGCATTGTTTGAAATATGTGTTATTTGATGCCTGTTAGCAGAAATCCCTCACTAACTTCCAGCTGTTGTCCAGTATGAAGTCCTAACTGAACTGTAAGTAGCAGACATGCCATGTTTTTCTTATTAATGTAAAATTACTGGGAAAGATAAAAGTCATTTTAAAAGTCAAAAAAAAATGCATTTTGACTTACTATGAATATTGGGGAATTTCATCTTTTCTTAGAGCCATTTGTAACCATCCCCTTATCCAGCAGGAGGAGGACCTAGGGCTTTCTACTTGGAATTTTTAATAACCAAAGCGTCAAGGTGCTTGTGACAGGGTTTGCCAAGGCCCCAAACGGAGTGGGTTGTACCTATGCCCAAGTCATCTGATAAAGGTGACCTTGTAGTGTAGCTCAGAGGAGAAGGGTTAAGTGACATATAGTCACTCTTGACTGCGAGGTGCTAATGTCACAGCAGGTCACTAAAGCCCCCTTTTTCCCCTGCTCCTGGTGTTTGTAAATTTTGTCCTCATTTAACTGACTAGTCCCTGACCAGTCTGAAAGAGGAATGATCTTTCTCAGGCTGAGTTGATAAAATCCTACTGTGAGTAAATGCTGTCTCTACAATACCTCTTTGCACCACTTTAGACTGTAGAGATGGATTCCTCCTTTTGGAAGGGTTGTGCCTTGGGAAATACCCTTGTAAAGTATTGCCAGGGATTTCTCTAGTACAGCAGACCCTGTGCAGTAGAAAAAATATATTCTCTCCATTTATTGGGTTGTGTGAAAGGGCAAGATTGCTGATCTTCCAGAAAGAGTGGTCTGGAAAGAAGGGTTGCTAAAAAATTAGAAAGCTCCGGAGAGACAGGATTGCTAAGAGCAGGATCAGCAAGCTTAGGGCTGCACTATATGCTTAGTTCTCTCTTCTCAGGAGATGCAAACTACTCCAATCATAAACTGCAGGAATATAATTTCAGCACAATGGCCACGTGTCCTAACTTGCAGGTTCCAGAATTTCCCTGGTGCCCCTCTGATATGGTGTTCTAAAAACAGCAAACAAAACAAAGCAGAAAGGTCGGTGAGATGATCTGTGCTTGCTTGGCAGAGATCTTATTCCAGCATGGAAACTGGCATTCCCCGCTGCTCATCCATTCCTGCTCTTTTGATCTGTGTGCCTGCATATCATTGTAAACCAAACAGAGCACTGTATTTGTGGCACTATTTGGTGTATATGAAGAAAGTTTCATTTTCTTTAATAGTAACAAGTAAAGCACGGTTCCCAAAAATATTTTTCTGTGTTTTTTTTGATGCATATTCTTGCTCTTGTATGACTGTTCTCTAGTTTTCATATACATCTGCCTTTCCAGACTATCCTTCTGGCAGATCTTACTATAAATATCAAGTTATTTACCATTTTCTTTTGTAATAGTGACATACCTGGAACAAATGTGTGTGTGTGTGTTTTTTTTTCCAAAATAATTCTACATGTTTGTTAAAAAGAAATAAGTTATTAAAAACAAGCTTCTAACAGTATATTTAAATTTAAATCCTGTTAAGAAAACAATAATTCTCCCCCAAATTATCTTCCAGCTATCCCTTAAGGTGTTGGACAGGTAGTGCCTGTTATTTTGGTATGAGTAAAAATTATGTTGCAGGGTGTTGGATTCATTTTATTTGGCTTAGGAATCATTTAAGATGGGCAGTTGTATCCCGGAATGGCTAAGTATGAAGAGTTAGGTTGCACTTAAGACAGATTTTGTTTGTTTTGTTTTTTTTGTGTATCAGTATAGGCTTGTTGACAGAAGGTAAACAGGTTTTATCATTTAGACAAATTTTCATTTCTAAACTTATATGACTTTCAGTGCTCTTCTGTTACTATTTCAAAGGGCTATTTTTGCCCCTATGTGGTGTGTGGGTGGGTTTTTTGTTTGTTTGCGTTTTGATTTTTGATTTACTACTTTTACTTTTTATTGTTTTCTTCCTGTTATGGCCTCATAGAAATGTGTTGCTACCTTTTTTGGTTGTCAGTGGCAAACTTCATTAGAAATAAGTTGCACAGGGTTGCATTTCCAGGATTGGAGTCATAAGACATGGTTTTGTACATGTGCATATCTGTGAAAATGTATCATCAGTTCTCACGAGGCTCTTGGACAATACCATTTGTATCATTAACTTCACTGGGAATAAGATTGAATCTTCATTTACTGCACAACGGCACAATAATCAAATGCAACTTGTCAGACTTAACTCTAAAATGCTGCTACCTTTGAATAGTGTAAGTAGAAACAACTCATTTTGGTGATCCCTGGCAATGGCATTGCTGATGGAATCAAAGGCCAACTTAAATTATATTATAGGCAGACATGAAGGGATGATACACCTCAAAGAGAGGACACTCTCTTCTCTTTAACTGATAATGTTCTGTTACTTAAATTCGGGTTTTTGTCATGAATATGCCATAGAGACTTGGACAATTAACAAAAGAATGTCATTTTCTTTCCACGTGTTTAAAGAGCATCTGAGGTGAATGGCTAACCAAGTTATGTGTGCAGAAGTAATCAAGAGAGCAATCAAATCAAAGACTTCTGACTTGCTAAGAAAAATCATATCTGAAGGAAAGATGATGATCAATACAAGAAGTGCATGTAATGAAAAAAGCAAGTTAACTGGTGCTTATAGTAGGAAATGATATCACTGCAAAAGTTATAATTAGGCTGAGATATCAGAAGTGAGGTAACAGAAACCCATATTTAGGGATTTGCAGTGATTAAGACCTTTCAGTGTCTTCATATTTTCTACTCAGTAAAAGGTATTCAAGTGTAAGTGCGATAATTCTATCAAAAGCCGTTGCCAGAGAAGAATTAAGGCAGTATCATTGGCTGCATGATATGTTTTTGAATATGGAGATTGATTTTAATCCTATATAGAATTTCTGTTAAAATGTCAATCTGTTCTTAATGCTGATGATGTTTATGACATCTAAGAATCCTTCAAGTCATTTGGAATTATAAAGCAGTAATCCTATCGGCCATCTAATTAAACAAATAGGTATTTCCTTCCTTTTACAGGCTGTGATGTTAGCTTGCAGCAGGAGAATGGATATTTTGCAAGAGGCTGTCTCTCATGGGGCCCATCAGAACATATCTTACTAAAAAGGGACTCTTGCAATTATGCCAATAAAGCATAGAAGTTGCTTAGGACATGGAGCTGCCCTGCTATTGGGAAGTCTCCATCAAAGAAGAGCATAGCCATGGCTATTTGTGACTTGTGGCCTCTTACCTGAATTTTATTTACCTTATTCATGTTGGACATTGATATCTCTCTAGGTCTTCTAGGCAGAAGAAGGCACACAGGTAAAAGAGTATAGATAGAGATATGTATTACCTAAAGAGTTAATCCGTATATCATTTCAGAAAGGTCAGTCGGAGAACTTATTAGTCCAAATTATAGCTGATTCTTCCATGCAGTCCAATAAGAGTGTGTTTTTCCTGGCACTACTACTTGCTTTTTTATTACTTTTGTATTGGACTATTTAAAAAAAAAAAAAAAAAGTATTGTTTTTTTTCCATAAATGAATAACTGTACTGAATTGTTTATGCTACCTTATTTACTTAAGCTTTACTCCTAAGTAAAGGTTAAGATGCTTTCCAATTTTGCTAATATAGTTTGCTGCCACTAACATGAGAATGCCTGATATTTTTCCATTTGCAATGTAGTATACACCAGAAGATTTTATTGAATATGACTATGAGTATGGGGATGCAGATTATAAAGAGACTGACTCTGTAACAGAGGGACCCCCACTATTCGAGGAGACAGTAGCACAAACAGAGGTAACGGTCTGGTCTGTTTGTTGTGTGGTGTCCAGCTGTCCCCTACCATGTGGTTTGTCATTTTATGTCTTCTGCATATAAACTTAAATAATTCCTTTCTTCACTCTATAGCTATAATACTTCTACTTAGAGATGGAAGGCCTCACAGCTGGCAGCATTCATCTCGCATTTGCTTACCTTCCTTTTATTCGTGCTTTCTTTCTGCATTTTCTTTTCATTTTATTTATGTTTTCCCATTCCATCTTTCACCACGTTTGCAGAAAAAGAAAGCCAAGGCCATAAAGAAGAAGAGGACAGTGGCCGCTAGCTCAAAGGACAAACCCCAAAAGGCCACAACAAAAAAATCTGAAAAATTTGCATCCAGGAAGAAGAAAAGTTATCAAGCAGCAACAAAAGGCAAACTAGGGGTAAAGGTAGCAAAGAAATAATCAAGATCTTTCCCAGACCAAGACTGGAAGATCTCTGATCATGAGAACAAAATAGACCTAACCCCACCAGATCAATACATGTCTGGCTAATATCATAACCTGAATAAAGTGATAGCTCCTGAGTTTTTCCTACATGGCTTTTTCTTTTTTGTTTTAATAAATTGCTTTTTCTTTAATACTAGGCAAATATTGTGGATGAATTCCAAGAATACAGCATAGCTGACCCTGACTACGGGTACCAGACAGAGGCTCCCTCCAGAACCACTGAAGCAAACGAGGTAATGATGATGCTGAGAAAAGGATAGGTGAAAATACTTGCTGATCAAAATAGTTCTCTATAACTAACAAAACAAAAACATCTTATTAAAGGAAGAATGTCTCTGAAAATATACATATCTATAACCATAGTTAATGTGATTCTACACTTTCCCAGCCAATTTGAGAACTAAATATTTTCTTGGGCAAAACTCCCACTAATTCTGTAGAGATCTGCTGAATTTTTAGACAGCAAATTAGAATTTGTAATTCTGGAAATTCTCCAGTAATACATGTTAGGGGAATGCAGGGCTGTTGCATCCAGTGTGGATGTGAGTGGAACTATGCCTAGTATAAACTGGATTAAATACTAGGCATAGTCCTCCTCCTCCAAGAGGAAGAGAGATCTCTTGAATACTTCCTGTCGCTTTCAAGCATAAAAATGAGCTTAAAAGCAAGGAATGGCTTCTACCTACTTGATCTTCAACACCAATTTCTCACTGCCCCCTCTTTGGCTTGAAACCAGGCAGAAGGAATTGGGTATCATTTTCCTGAGGAACAGCTCCTGTACACCTCCAACTCGATCATTTTTCCCAAATGTATGTTCATTGAACTTACGTGCATTGAACTCTGTTTGAAATATACTCTCCTAAATCCGTAGAAGTTCATTCTTTAAGATTCAGTAGTGAATCAGAACTAGCAGAAAAAATAACTACCTGGCAATTTAAGCATGTTAGTTGTATACAACTGCTAACTTTGACATTCAGCCAGATGATTTTTTTTTTTTAATTTATTTTTTTGCTTCATGCAAAATAGCAGCACACTGACATTGAGTTGGAAGCCATCCTTTCCTTTTAACAGCTATTCAGCCAACAAAAACAAATTATTTGCTTCGCACTGAAATTCTATTCAAATGAAACACTGTATTTTCAACTCTTCAAAAGAGATGCTATAAATTATGTTCAAAAGCCACATTATTAGAAATCCACAGTGACAAGCCTGAACATTATTTTTTAGTAACATTACTACAGCCTAAAGCCAGTGTTGATTAATATGTCTACATATTAATTAATACAAGATAGTGGCTGATTACAGGAAATATATATATTTTTTCTTTTTCCTTTCACACATTCCTTTCAAAATGAAGATATGCTGCTTAAAAGATGTACAAATCTCACCCCTCTACACATGAAAGGAATCCTGAAGAATCCTAAAAGGCCATGAGGTCTTTTAGACTATCTTTGGAATTAGAAAATAATTGTTCAACAGCTCATTTGACCTAAAAAGGATAATGAAAAAGAGGAAAAGAATCCCAATCTTTTTCCTCCTATGCATCTTGGAAAGTAAAGGTAAATTAAGAGATACTCTAGTTGTTCTAGTGTAAGGTGTGATGAAGACAGTTACATTTAAATCATTCTGCCTCATAGTCAATCACAGATTAATTGTGCGATAGCATGTTTGTTATGAGATAAATCCAAATAATCTCCTAAGTGAGAGCAGCACTGCATAAAGACAAAATTTTAGAATTAGCTCAGATATGTATTTACCCTACCTGTAAGGCAAAAGTCATAGCCCTCTAGATAGTGGAATTAGGCAACTATTAGGTCCTCTATCTTAATTGCAATATATTTCAGTATCATGGTTGATTCTCATACTATTAATGACCTTGGATTAAAAATATAAAAATATATATTAATGACCTTGCTTTAAAAATATTTTTAAGGTTGCATTCATTTCCTTTATCTGATCATGACCATCCATCTCATATTGGTAATATTGAAGCTCTGATTTTTCAGAACTTTTCTTCCAAGAGAGCTGTGTAATAGTCAAACGGATTTTTTTTTTCCCCACAAATGACTTTGTACATCTCACATACAAGCACAAAACTTGCTGTAAGTTGATTGCTTGGTTTGACACTTTGCATAATTGAGCATGAAAGCTGCAAGCAATACTTAGTGTTCAGAGATGTTCACATTCATCTTTTATGTATTTTGCAGATGGAATTTTGACTCAGCCAAAAATATATATAATACTGTAAAAGACATGAACTGTAGCTTTTTGAGTGAGATATGAGCTGTAATGTCATTAAAATGGAAAAAAAAAGTTGAAACATATAGCTTGGCGTTATTATTTATTAACACCAGATAGTGAAGATGACTGACCCAAATTCAAGTGATGCTTGGGCTTCCTGTACATGGTTATTGCAAACAGATTTCAATGCATTTTTTGCTCATTTGAATGTGTGTGTGTTGATTCATGAGCACTTGACATTATAAGTGTGAAACCAAGCAAGGAAACTTAGCTGTATTTGGCACTGAGGTAATATTAAGCAAGCAACATACAGTGCTAGATATATTGTGTTCAATGTTTTGGGAAATTAAAGAAAAATGTATGAAAACATTATTTCTTTTACTACTTGTGTATATATGATAATCTTTTAATTGCTCTGAAAGGCTGGACTTCCATTCTTTCAGACTCTAATTAAAAGATAATATGCTGTAGTTCTGCTCTTCTCTTTTCTTTTTGACAAGTCACCGTAGTTGATTGGCATATGCTTACGTTGCTTTACTAACAATAACCCACATATTCCTCCTATTCCCAAATCTTTGCTACTGATATGAATAGCAAAATCCTGTTGAAGAAGTGTTTGCTGAAGAATACATAACTGGAGAGGATTATGATAAAAAAACTGAGGAAACTGAATATGGAAGCAGAGGAGTAAACCTCAGTGAATCTGATCTTCTGGTAGATGGCGATTTAGGCGAATATGATTTTTATGAATATAAAGAATATGAAGAGAAGCCAACTGATTCCACTAATGAGGAGTTTGGTCCAGGTGTTCCTGCAGAGACTGATATCACAGAAACAAGTGTAAGTTGGTTGCAGGCATAATGCAGTATTAAACTAATTTAATTTAGCAATTGTTAGGTACAGAGCTTGATCTAGAAGTCATTGTGCATTTTAGAAATGTTCTATCTGCTTTTGATAGGCTTTGGATCAAGCCCATCCTCTTGTCTGAGTGATCCTGAGCTATCCTGAGCTAATTTCATAAATATTTTTCTCTCATGTTGAGTAGTGTAAAGGAGAATTAAAGATGGGAGGGAGAAAAGGAGAAGGGGAACTCTGAGAACAAATGATAATAAGAGCACAGTTTTAAAAATGTTTTTAGACTAGAGCTAAAGCTGGAAAAAATCTAAGTTATAGTTATCAGATGCAATTGCAAGAACTGTAATAACTTGTAATATTTTTTTATTATTACCCTAAAAAAAGCTGAAATGTGTATGTGTATCTAGAAAGTTATGGTGTGTGTTACCTTCCAGAGGGAAAACTCATGAGTGGGAGATGAAGGTGTGAGCTCATTCACAAAAGTAAGCTTAGACAATGGTGATAGGTTTATGACCTTACCGGAGTGATATAGCAGCCCTGCATATAAAGGGAGATAGGATGACACTGTGGATCCTGTGAATCATGCACTTTTTCTGTGTTTTATAGCTCTCTTCTCCCTCTGACTTAATCGTAGGCTGAACAGCAAGGCTTTAGTTTTCCCTTAGTTGTGCCAAGAGCCTCATTCACCAGACTGTGGAAGCTGCAAAGAAAAGTAATACCACTAAGGCTAGAAGAAGAATTGATTGGATTTCTAATAGGGAAGGCTATGAATGTGTGAGAAAGGAGACCTTCTTTTGCAGTAACTGCTGACTCCAGTTTTTATTTTTTCCGCATAAACTCAAAATTTCAGTTAGCAGAGGATCCAAGAAACAGCCAGTCTTGAAACTCGTACATCTATATTGCATTTATCCCTCCTTTCTAAACCCTATTGGGATGATAGTATTTTTTTAATGATTCCTATCTATGCAATGTGATCCAGGTGTACTTTTCTGCTAGCTCGGATGGGGACACTGTGGCAGAGTGACACAGAAAAGGTCAGATTATCTGCAAAGCAAAGTGCCCGTAAGGCTCCCTTTGTGCTGGCCTTAAGCAAATGACTGGGTCAACTCTATTCTCAAGTATAAATTTCACCTTAAAATCCCTTGCTACAAAAACTGAAGTTGTCAGGAGGCTCCAATGAGAAACAGGTTCTTGGCTGTAATCTTTGCCAGCTTTATTATTGCGATTCCCATGTGCTGAACCTATGACACAAGCATTTCCCTTAAATATATGGATGTGTGAAGTTCTTGTTTTTGATAATAAAGGCAGGCTGAAATGTATACAGGGTTATCCTTGTTGGGCTTGAACAGAATCTTGCCTTTAATTAGTTTAATTAGTTAATTGTGTAAACTTAAGGCAGAAAAATTAATCTTTGTTTCTCCTGAAAAGCCTGATTTTTAGCACAAAAATAGGACAAATGGAAATAGTAAGATTTCAATATTTCAGACAAACAATATGCGAAAAAAAAAGTTTGGCCTAGACCTCCATTGAGCTTCATAATATGGAATAAGATAATCTACTGATCAGAAAGCATCAGTACCTGACACCAATTAAGTATTGATCCTAATGCACTTGAATACAGTGCTGCTTCTTGTAGTTATAGGAAATGCAAATAGTGATCAGTTTAGAGCAGTGTTAAAGTTTTAATGGTTCCACAAGTGTGAATATATGACACTAAGCACACGCTGCTTTTCAAAATTTGGGTAAACACGTTCACAATTTTTCTGCACCGTACTAGCAGAATTTTGTGCAGAAATTAGAGCATGAGACATGAGAATAGATTAGATGATTTCAGGTGAACCTGCATAAAAACAGTTACTCAGCTCATTCAACTAGTAGAATTCCTAGCTGTGTTACAATGCATTAAAGTTTTAATATCTTTATAATACTTGTAGACTTTCAAGACAGGTAATGTTTCCAAAAAATGGAGAGTTAATATCTCTTTACAGATGATTTTGATGAATATAGTAAAACATAGTTATCTATAGCCCTTGCTACTTGTCTTACAAGTTCTATCACATTGTTATGCTTCTAAGTTGCTGCAGATTTTTGCCATTAGCATTTGCTAGTGGCCTGATATTTAGACACTTCTATTATCTTAATCCTGAACCCAAAACTTCCCATAGAGCTGATCCTATAAGAAATGTACAGCCAATGCTAACTCATATAGTTAGGCAAAGCTGACTGTCCACGTAATATAACTAAATGATTACGTTGCCACTTAGCACCTTTTCCAAGTCATTAAGTCATTACCTCTTACATGTGGATGTCTAATTGTATCCAATTGGAAGCATGGAGAATATTGTCCATATGGAGCGAAAGGATCTTTCTTTCCGGATTATGTTAGGCTTGTTCCAACTCAGGAAGCCATGAAGAGTCCTTGTTTATTATTGTGTCATAAGCCAAGAATATGTTTATTTGAATAAGAAAAAATGAACTTCATAATTTATACACAGAAATTTTAGAACTGAAGTCCAGAGTCCTAGTACAAACCATGGAACAGGCCTTAGTGCAAACTCTTGAATCTCACTGGAAAACTCATTTTACATCTACAAATCTTACAAAATCCACCAATTTGAAAAATATACCTCTTATTTTCATTTTTCTATTCCTCATATATTATTAAGTATTTTGAATCCATCTGGTTTGTGCCTATGATGTATTTTTCATAGTACAGATCTTTTCCAGCTTTAGCTTTCAGTTATGGATTGTTGCAGTTCTTTAGTGCACCAAATCCTTAGACTTTCTGCTTATTTTATTTTCTGGGGGGATGCTTTTCTCCTTGCCAGGTCCTTGGACATGGAGCTTATGGAGAGAAAGGACAAAAGGGAGAACCAGCTGTGATTGAACCTGTAAGTACAGATGTGTGTGAGTTTTCTGAAGTACTATGCAATATTCATATATACAACATTGTCGAAGGTCAATGTGAAGCCATGTCATTCTTAGTAGGATAATAGCACCTAATATATATGATCTGTGAAGCAGTCATCTGCAGCATGGGCTGTGTAAATTGATAGCGAACTGGAAGTAGAGCATCAGAGGAAAAAAAACTTAGGCTGAAACCTAGTAAAATATTGTGACATAACTGTATTCTGGATTCTATGATTCAAGAAATCCCTTTTAGTTCTATATTCTTGTCCCAAGGATTACCATGTAAGGTACTGATCACCAAAGAAAATAGACGACAATAATGAAAAAGCTGTAAGTTAAGACTGTGACCTGTGACTTTTTTTCTGGTAAATGGTTTATGATGCTTCCAACAAAACTTCTCATAAAAGGATCCAAAAGTAGGTTTAAACCAGCATTTGTGAGCTAAATTTCAAGTGTCTTTATTGTAATAAAGATTTTTTTTTTTTTTCTTAAAAAAGAAAGCCATTTCAGAGAAATTCAACAAAATTCTGTGCTACAGTATTAGACTATGTGGACAGAGGATCCCCAGAATGTTAACTTTAATTGTTCAACCAAAAGATATTATTTATATACATATGTATGTATATACAATGCTAGTTATATATTTATATATAACTAGTTATATATTTATAACTAGTGTGTATGTATATGTGTGTGTGTATACATATATGTAAAATGTATATAAGCTATATATAAAGTTTTATCTTTATTTTATTAAGCTTCTGCCAAGAGATAACTGATTTACCATGTTTTTTTTTCCCTCTCCTCCCAGGGTATGCTCATTGAAGGACCACCGGGACCAAGAGGACCTGCTGTATGTAGACTGAATATACATTTGCTTTATATTCATTTGATTTATCCACTGTACTTTGTATTTATGAATTAACATAATTAGTCTCATCATAGCTCCTAGAGGTATGTTGAACCTCAGCTTTTAGGATGAGAGTAAAAGCGATCAGCTCCAGCATTTTCAGTGATAGTGTGCTGGAAACCCAGTGCCAATGAAAATCCTTGTAAAGAATTGAAAATCATTATAATAATTGCTTTTCTCCACATATGTCTTTAACATAACTTTTGGGAGAAAAAAATAGTTCAAAAACATGTTACCAGCAGTTGTTCAACATAATAATTTATCATTACTTTTTCCATAGGGTCTTACAGGTCCCCCAGGTTTACAAGGTCCTGTTGGTCCTCCAGGTGACCCTGGTGAAAGGGTAAGTAAATATACAGGTTTCACTGAGTATTCACAATGTCTTACACTAAATGTAAGAGTAAGAAAGATCTTGGTCTTAGATATAGATGCTTAATTGAAGAGATTTCAGTTGAACTGAGGCTGATCTACTCAGCTGAGAATCTGCACAAATACATTGTTAGAAGCAGGAATATGTACTGTAAATACAGGGGAAAAAAGGTTAAGTTCTTATTTGTCTAAATTTTTCTGAAAGCTTTGGTGTGAATGATTTGAAAATGAAATGAAGTAATTACAACCATCCAAATAAAACGTTTTCATCTGCATTTGAGTAAGTTTCTGGAAAAAAGCATGGCCTCAAGATGCAGAAAGTAAAAAGGGCATTGCTCTACAGAAATAAAATATACACAGGAATAATTTAGCTTACTCAAAGAGGGTCAGCAATGTGAGATTTCTATAACAAGTGATGTAAACACAGGATCATAGTGCAAATCTTAGATTTGGTTAATTTAGTAATGACTAGAGCCTCTGTAATTAGGTACCTTGTGTGTGTGTGTGTATATATATATATATATGTATAAATAAGATAATTGAAAATAGCTCTTTTCCCCATTTCTGAAGGTTCTCAAAACTTACATCTTTATTTTTCTCAATTATGACTGACATTCCCACATCATTTAAAAGACTATTAAATCTCCAAGTGCACCATAATAATACTGGTGTAAGTGTGTGGGTGACTCTATAGATTTATCTTGTATAGCCACNTCTTAGATTAGATTATTTAGTAATGCTAGAGCCTCTGTAATTAGGTACCTCTTACATATATGTGTGTGTGTATATGTATAAATAAGATAATTGAAAATAGCTCTTTTCCCCATTTCTGAACTTACATCTTTATTTGTCTCGATTATGACTGACATTCCCACATTATTTAAAAGACTATTAAATCTCCAAGCATAATAATACTGGTGTAAGTGTGTGGGTGACTCTATAGATTTATCTTGTATAGCCACCCCTTTGCTCTCATCTCTCTCTCTCTTCCTTCATCCCTTTGTTTTCATAGGGTCCACCCGGCCGCCCTGGTCTTCCTGGTGCTGATGGCTTAGCAGGTCCCCCAGGTACCATGTTAATGTTGCCGGTAAGTGGGATTATGATTCCAGGGTAGTATGTCTCCAAAAAGAGGAGTGTGTTTCAAAAAATGCATCTGATTTATCTGTGGAATGAGCAGAGGTTCTTGTATGGTATAATCGTTTGAAGATGATTTGGTATTATTTTTCCTCAGACAAAATGTAGGCTTTAGCTTCTGCTTGACTGACAGATTGGAACATACATGCATTACAGATTGCAATCATAAATGACTAATTCACTTACTGAAAACCCCCTTATATTTTCAACTGTACAATACATTGTAAATAAGCAGTTTACGGCTGCATAAAGAGCACCTACTCTTTTTGACATGGAGAATTTTGTGCATGGAATGCTTAAAATTGGACTCTAGTGACTCATTTGACGAGACAGTGCATCCTTTGGATAGAAATATATGAATGTTGTCAGCTCTTCTCCCACTGGAGTCAAAGCAAAACACCATCTGTTTTAGCATGAGGAGGAACAAGCCCAAAGCTGTTCAAGTGCCTTGCAGGTTTCTCTGGTATGAGGAGTACTATGTGAATGGAATTCATTATTCCTACGTGGACGCGAGAGACATGGTGAAAACTGTCATCCCAGAGAACTGGTGCACCAGTCAAAAATGAATGTGGTGTTTTTGATGAGACACACGCTGTAAAAAGGCTTACAAATGTTCTAATGGACGTTTAGGGAGCCCTGTATCCTATTGGTATCAATGAGAACAAGAAGATTTTGTAAAGTTTATTTTCTATTTGTGAAACAGTCAGTTAAAGTTTATTAAAATAAGCTATTTTTTGACCTCATGTTTGTACTAAGGCTCATTTATATTATCACAGCTGTCTGTATAAGAAAAATATTTATTCACTGATAGCTAGTTGATCGAAAAAATACCACTACTCTTGAGGGGAATTATTCCTAAGTCTTTCAAAAGCTATTGATGGGACAGCAGAAAGATTTATCTTTTATCAGTTTGCTCCATAAGGGCAGCAACTGTTGGCTAATACATACCCTATCTATCACTTTGGAAAATCTATCTATCGGTATTTTTAAATGTTACTAAGTTAGATTCCAGGGGATTTACCAAGTCAGAACAAATAATTCTGAGGAAGCAAGAAACCTGGTATCCTGCATCCCAGGCTAGTAACTCAACCACTATCTACTTTTTGTCCACATTTTGCATGTTAATGTAAGAAATTTCACAAAATCATATTATTTCTTGATAAGTGACTCAGTGATATTGCTAGCTATTTGTGTCATATAGTTTTCGTACTGTGTTTTCTAACCTACTCTAAATATCTGATGAGAAAATTGCATATCCTGTTGGCTGAAATGCAGTTATCATAAAAAAGAACCCTAGTATCTCACAATAGTCAGTAAGGTTAGGTGTTTGGGTATATAAAAATTCACTTTTATTCTTAGCAGGATTCTAAACTTTTACTCTTAGAAGGATTCTAAGTCTTTGGCTATACAAGAAGTACTTGTCTTTGTGGGACAGTGACTCTTCACATGAGAGGCTTGAAATCCATATAATATGTTCATCTTTTCAAATGAGTGCAAGATAATTTAGGCACCTTTTCTTGGAAACATTTTTTAAAAGTGGTTGATTCTATATTATGTCAATTCTTTCCAATTCTGGTCTCCTTTCATATGGTAGCTGGCTTGATTAAACCTCTTGCTTTTTAATTTTAAAAAAGCCAAGTTCATCTGTGGGATCTTAAAGTGATAAGTTTTCCAAAACTTTCAGAAAGCTCTTGCATTGTGATAATAGTATGACCTCAGTAGACATGCATCCATCACCTTGCCACCTTTACACATGGGCAAATTGCACAAGATGCTGCAAGCTACAAAAGATTCTTTATTTATTGTCAGAAGCAACACAAAACTGTTTCATTTTTAGATACCAAATATTTCTTCAAAGTGAAGGTTACCTTAAGCTGATTTACATTTTTTACGGGTAGTTAGAGATGTACTGAGAATTAATTATGGCACAAATTCTATTTGATACATGTATTTAATGAGATATCGTTGATAATTGGAGTCCATTTGGATTAAAATTCACCTCAAAAAAACTCAGAACAAAAACAAAAAAGATTTACAAGTCTGATGAAATGAACAAACTGTTTGCTCATAAAGGATGAGTTTTAATCTATTATTCACAGCTGAATATTCCTGCAGGATCCAGAGGTCTCCGTGCAGCAGTCTTTTGGTATTATGGTGGCATAGCAGAATGAACTGAAGAGTGATACCAGGATCTTCAAAGAGTTTTTTTGCACTTGTGCA
Organism: Crypturellus undulatus; assembly: GCA_013389825.1. NCBI lineage: Eukaryota > Metazoa > Chordata > Aves > Tinamiformes > Tinamidae > Crypturellus > Crypturellus undulatus. The sequence continues at coordinate 113,139 of VWPW01014683.1, forward strand.
GTGAATTTTTTGCAGTTGCAGTGAATAACAAGTAGGGTTGTAAATTAACAAATTCTGAATTCCTTTTTCTTGTTTTGATACTTGCAGTTCCGCTTTGGTGGAGATGGTGAGAAGGGTCCAACAGTTTCAGCTCAGGAAGCTCAAGCACAAGCTATTCTCCAGCAAGCTAGGGTAAGTACAAAAAGCCTGCAAAAAAATTGCTGGAAGGGTATATGTCTCCACATGCAGTTCCATTTTATAGCATGGAGGGTGTGATGTAAAGAGCTCTAAGCATCATCTTATGGGAGTAGATATCCTTACTAACAACTGAGTTGCTGGTGACAGTTTTTACTAATGAGTTATGAAATGGTGTTACAGAATTTCAGTGCTGGACAAACAGTTTTATCTCAGTATTTGATGCTTTACTCTTGTTTTTCCTTCTCCTCAGATTGCTATGAGAGGGCCACCTGGTCCCATGGGACTCACTGGAAGACCAGGCCCTGTGGTATGTAACCAAATCTTGTCTTACCTACCTACACCTGTGCATTTGTACCCATCTAATTTGGAATAACCGTGATGTAGTGAAGGCCACAGTTGTATTCTTATTCAAGGTCTGCTATGCAGTCTAAATGTTAAAGCAGGTTTTAATGTGAATTTGGGGGTATTTGAACAGAGCACACTGATAGACTTCAAAAAAAAAATGATGAATAGCTTTCCATAACTGTGTACACCTCTGCAGTGAATTATCTGTGTGATGATATTCACCAAGTTTCTAGTGGTAAATATGAAGCTCTGCAGAAGGAGATATTAAAGCAAGAGTATGAAGAATTACCATTATTTAAGGTGCATCTGAAAAGTTTTTAAGATTCAAATAATCAATAAAAAAGTATAGATTTCTAAAGGAAATCTATTTCTTTACTTTAAACCTGAATTTGGCCTATGCTGCTAATACTATGTGATCTGAAAAATGCAGCTGTCCCTCTGCATGGTTTATCTTTGGTTTATATTTGGTGTTGATCTGTACATGCAACGCGAACAAAACTTTTCCTAATGAGATGCAAAATAACTTTTTTTATCACAGGAGGTTTGCAGTTGTATTCTCTTTAAAAAAAATAAACACATCAAGAGGACAATGACACAGTGAAAGCAGAAAGGCGGAAAGATAGCTCAGCAAGTGAAAAACAGCTGATTCATCTTGTTCTTGCAATTTCCTTTTCTAGGAAATGGACACTTTGCTGACTCAATAATACACCAATACTCTAATTTAGCACTTACTGTCTTTCAAAAAGTCATTATTATCGCTACCACAATACAAAATAATAGATGCTCTTGGGCTTTGTAGAAAGGTCGTCTTTTCTGTGTTTCTCCCAGGTGATTCTATTTATACTTTGATGTAGACAGTGCAGTTCTTTTCTAGAGTTAGTGCAGCATCTATCTTTGAAGTCCTGTGACTTCCATTTAATTTGGAAACCAGTATTTAGTCTACTTTGGTGACACAGATAGGTTGGCAAATATTTGGCCTCCTTCTAATTTTAATCTATGTATGCTGTAATTTTTATGTACATCATCATTACAGTGATAGGCATCTGGAGCCCTTGTTACAGCATCAGGCAAGCACCTAGTTTTAAAACACAGGAAAAATACAGTTGTGCTGTTGAAGAATAAAAACGAATTATGTCTGTATATCAAAGGAAAAAAGGATAAAAGAAGTTCTTACCTGGTTTATTGGGTGAAGTAGAAGTGACTGCCACTGTGACTGTGTCAGCCGCAATGATGGTATCATACACACTAGGAAGTAACATGAGTTTAGAGGACATTGGTTTTCTCCTTGCCTTACCATGCAATAGCACTTTCCTTCAGTGTTTTCCTTCCACTCATCGCTCGTGTGGAGGTTTGATCACCATTTTAGAGTGGTGGAACAGTAGTATGGGAAATACGGTTCCTTCCTCCTCTTTTGCACTTCTTTCCTTCTTCAGCAACAGCCATTGCTGAATGGTAACAATCAAATCATTCTCTTCTGGTCTGCTTTTTTTTCCCCTCCCTCTCATTTTCCTTAACATAGAGAAATGTGGAGTGCATCTAATTTGAGCTGTAAAGAGGAGAGGCAGGTGGATGAGCATGAATGTAGCATCCCATCCGTTACCACCTGCAGAAAATCCAGGCCAGCTTATTGCTCATCCCACTGCATCAGTAGAGCAGCAGAGTGCAACTGCTGGGAGCCTCAGCAGCTCTCCCTCCTCTTCCCTCCAGTGACTACCCCTGTTAGCAGGGATCCCAAGGAGGGATCAGATAGTTGCATACTGCAGAAGTCATATCTCAGAATAAGGAATACTGCAGATCTTGTGCCTTCCTGATCCCTATCAGCTCAATATGCCTTTCAAGCACTTTTGAGAGCTACATAATAGTGAAACTGCTGTAGCTCGTATTCCAAGTAGGCTCTCCAGCAGAGTATTTGAATTGAGACCTGCAGGTTGTCATTCACTTTACACTGACAAAATATTTACAGGACTCCTATAAACAAGGATTCCATTTGCAAAGACTGCTTTAACACTGGTAGTGAATAGTTCCTTTAACTGAAGTATGGCCCTTAGCTGGCCTCATATCCACACCACCAGTCTATTTTAGAAGCCTTGATGATTTCCTCTATGCAAAGGTCAACAAATGAATAATATTAGTAGTTGTTTTGCTACTATGCCACCAGGAGGCTCTAGAAATCCAGCTCTTTGATCTGGCTGCATTTTTGGCCTAGGGTTCCAAAAGCGGCTGCTGATTCTTGGTGTGTCATTTGCTTGTGTGCCCAGTTTCTTTCAAGAATGGAATAGCTGGGAATTTTGACCCTACTATGAACTGTATTTTGATAAATTAATTTATAACCAGTAAGATACGATAAGAAACATAACATATATATCCATATAAAAGAAAGTCTTGAACACAATAGTATTTTAGCTCCAGTCTTACTTCAACTGAGTCTTAATCAACATCAAATGTGTGAGGAAAAGTTCTGTGTGCAGTTATTAAATGTACTGAATTATACTAGGGGAAAAAACATGCAGGCTCTCCCCACCCACCAAATTAGATATTCTCTGAATATCAATTCATGATCTGGTTTTCAATTTGCTTAGGACTTCATTCAGTACACGCAAAATCTGTAGAAATGTTTCTGCTCCGAGATGCTGTGCTAGGCACTAAAACAACCCATGAGATTACCCTTCCTTCCTTTGAATTAAAAGGAGAAGCAGACCTCCAAGATCTACAAAATCTGTTTTGCATTAAATGCATACATCTGGTGATCACCTATTTCAGAGGTCAGAAGTGTAGAAATATTATGTCTACAATAGTAAAACAGTGTCTTCCATACCTAAGACTTGTATTCTTTGTCAGCCTGTTGGGATTTTGAAACTATTATTACATTTGTAAGACTTTCAAGAAAACAAAACAGTTTGACTAATTCTGCTTCACATTCCGCGTACATTTTCTTACTCTGCCTTAAGATCTCTTTTGGGACTGCTTCTGATCATTGTTTAATGATGATAAAGAAAATCAGTGGTATGGATTTTTGACTTGGTCAGGGCTAGATAGAAAAGATGATGGCGAGCTTAAATAGGGCACTTTTTTCATTGACTGTAGTGTTTTTTGTTTGGAACTCTAAGGTTTCTAAAACAAATGAATAAAGGTGAGAAGAGACAAGTTTAATTTCTGTTGACTTCCCTGTAGCGGGTGCACTTCTGTTTGTATGATTTATGTTCTTCCTATGCTGATATTTAGCTGTCAAATATTAATATAGGACAAAGGGTTCTATTTGATTTAAATACATTTAATACAACCATTTAAATCTATGCAAGTTTTACCTTGGAAATAGAAAGGATTTTCTGGCCCAGGCCTAGATTGTAGATAATGGTATACCTGAAAAATCAAATGATGATCTCACACCACCTCAGAAACATGGGATTGCTTTTTTTTTTTTTTTTTTATTTTTTTTTTTTTTTTTTTTTTTTTTTTTTTTTTTTTTTTTTTTTTTTTTTTCCCCCTGAATAGGATGTGTAGAAATAGCTTTAATTTAGTGAGTATTTGCTGTGCTGTGTTTTTAAACTAACAGAATGTTTCCCTTTTTTCATCAAGGGTGGACCTGGAGCNAATAGGATGTGTAGAAATAGCAAATACTCACTAAATTAAAGCTGTGCTGTATTTTTAAACTAACAGAATGTTTCTCTTTTTTCATCAAGGGTGGACCTGGAGCAGCAGGTGCTAAAGGTGAAAGTGGTGAGCCAGGTCCTCAGGTACAATATTATGCGTTGTGTTTGACCTTCTGAACCTTTAAATGCTTTTCAGTATAAGAAAATGCATTCATATCACTTAGCAGAAATCAGTCAATTATGTGTTCCTGCATGTAGTTGGAGAAAAATAGCTTTTACATATACCTGGGCTGTTCATTTTGAAATAAGAGAGTAGCAGTCTGCCTCACAAAGCATTTATAGCCTGTGGAGTGCCATCACTTGAAAACCTGTTTTAATATTGTCACTCAGGTTCTTTTCTCCATTCAAAATCATACGTGCTTATAACTGCCATGAGTCAATCGACAGTCATATAACCTTGGGCTCTGATCTTATCAGATCACATAAGGTGAAAGAGATTGAATTTAGTTGGTAATAAACTAGGAAATTTTTAGGAAAGACTTGACATGGTGAGAAGTAGACTTTAGGAATGAGTAAATGCATTTCCTCTCAGCTTGCAATTATATCTGTTCTTGTGCAGTGATCTCAAAAAAACCACTGAAAAACATTGATATCTTTCAGCTGAAAACTAGAAGTAATATGGGTTTCTTACAGAAAGCATAGTAGAAGTCTGTGGCATTGGGAACAATGCCAGGTTCTGAGTGAAATTGTAGATTTAATACGTTAAGTGCCTATCTTAAAAGTTCAAATGAATATTGGCATAAAATTAAAGGAAAACAATTTTAAAAGCCCCTGTGAACAGCTGTCAATCTTCCCATTTGCTTGCTTACATTCTTATTATTGTTTCTGTCCCTACCATACAACATTGGATGCTAGTCCACTGCTACACCCACTTGAAGAAGATGCATTTGAAGGGGGTGTGAGAAACACTTCCACCCCATCTGCAGTGACAGTATCTGAAAGTGTCTGAAAAGCGAAATTAGGTTTTCAGGCTGCAGTTTGGTGTCCTTCTGGCTAAAACTGTTGAGTACAGCTAAGATACCAGATGAGCTATTTCCTAGCACAAGTCAGACTCATATGTCAGTTAGGAATCTGAAATGAGAACTGTTCGGGTTTCATCAAATAATTATTCTGTAGCAAAATTAATTTTAGCGTGAGTGGAAGAAGGATTTTCAAACTGCAAGACTAAAATCTTCAAGGTTTATCAAAAGTATGCAGCAAGCTTTGTTTTTTTTCTATTTTTTCTTAATATACAAAAAAAAATATGCTATGCTCATGAAAATTAGTGTTAGAGGTGGCAGTGTTAAGGCCAGTTTCAGTGGTCAAGTTGTATTAAAACTAATGGGAATTAGATATCCAGAATGTATCTCCTGGAGAAAAAAAAAAGAACTTTGTGTAATAAATACATAAATAAATAATGTAGTGTCCTTAAGGTGAGATGTTTAATTAGCTTGTTCTGCCATTAATGTGATTCTAAGAATTACACTGTTTAAATTTAGGGTCCTCGTGGTATTCAAGGTGCCCCTGGTCCAAGTGGGAAAGCTGGCAAAAGGGTAGGTAGCAAATGGATCAAGCCTGCACTGGGTAAATATTTGTGATTTAAATATATTTGAATATTAACTCATTCCACTGCATTTTCAAATGCTTGGCCTTTTGGGTTTTTGCAGGGACGCCCTGGTGCTGATGGTGCCAGAGGAATGCCAGGAGAGCCTGGTGCAAAGGTAAATAATAACGAGACCTCAGGTTTTATTTCAGTCTTGGAGTGGACTAGACAGATTTTTAAATAGGCACCACCATTTCTGCCATGCCAACCTCAAGCCCTACTCCCGAGTGGAAATACTGAGGTTTCAGATAGCTGGGTCAGATGCAAGAGCTGAGAATGAATCATCTATTTAAAATATGCTAATTAATGGTAATGACTAGTAGTCTGACCCTGAAATAACTTGATTCTTTGGGCATGATTCCCAACCCTCTGAAACAGCTTTTAGTTAGGGTGGTGCCAACAGCGAAGTCTATTTTGCAACTGCAAAGTGCAGCTAGAACTATCTAGAGCTACACTTAGAGCTTTCATCCAAGTGTAATTTTCTTTTTGTAAATCATATAATTACAGTTTAGTGTAAAGGATGATATGTGGTATCTTCTCTTGTTCTGATATGTAAAAGTAAATTCTTCAAGTTTGATCTATTTAATCTGTATGTGTTTCTTAGTGAGAAAAGTGTACATATAACCACAGGTAGAAATTAGCTTCTAGAGAGAAGGCACAATGTTGTCAGGGTACTACAAAATATACCAAAGCTGTGATTTTCCTTTCCTAGGGTGACAGAGGATTCGATGGTCTTCCTGGCCTTCCTGGTGACAAAGGTAACAGGGTAAGATAAACTTGGATGTTTTTATTCAACAACATACATATACTGTCATATAAATAGCATACAGTTAGTAAACAAAAAAAGATAAAATAACACTAAGGACTATGGAGGAAGTCTAGAGAAAATGTCAGCATTTCACGCTACAGAATAATATCCATACTGTCAAGTGATGTATGCTTCATAAAACATTTTAGTAATATCAATCAGTAGAAAACAATTCACTTTTGTACTGCTGATTTAAATGCATATGTAGAATTCACATCTTGACGTATTCTAATTTCTCTTGATTAAATCCAGCAGGTGTAACTAATAAAGGAAACAGCAATAGAGTAAATTAGCTTAAAGTTTCTTTATCAAGAGCACGTCAGATTTTAACTGCTCAAAAGCTTTCTTGGAGAAGGCAGTGTGTATTTGGAAAGTGAATTGTTTAGTGTGGCTCATCACAATGACTTTTAGTTACGGACAGATTAGAATAGATCAGTTAACTTGGAATAATATTTAGAGTTATTTGCACCTACTGAATGTACGTCCTTAACTGTTGTTCTGCTAAGTGCAATGCAGCATAAAAGAAAGGGTGAATGGAAATGTCAGCACAGCCAGTCCCATCTGCAGTAGTTTGGTGCATACAGAAGGATGCTGCTGGAAGGAAGAGCGAGTTTTCACTCCTCAAGGGGTTAGCATTAGCTGCTGCACCTCCCAGGAAATCTCCCCAGTTTCAGCTACTGGCCAGCCATGTAGTTCTGTGTAATAACAGCTGTGGCTAGTCTCCTGGGTTTTGCTTGCAATGGAAAAAAGACTTCTGGTGGCATTCACAAACCTCTTGATCCTCTTTCATCCTTCTCTTTTTCTCAGAGAATGTAAAAATGTGAACTTTTTGCAGAATTGAAACCTGGCTTGATGAGCTGGTGACCAGCAGAGGGTGCTAAACATTAAGCTCTTGTCACTGCTTATCTCTTTCTTTGAAAGCTGAGCAGAAATTCGTTCAGAGCCGGGGGATATATCGCTGCTTTCTAACCCGAGGTAGCTGACTTGTCACTCTATGGAACCTTCCATTAGATAATTAATTGCTTTATTTTGTTTTCTTGCAAATATTACATTGGGTATTACATTTCGTAAGCCAATCCAAAAACTAACACACAAAAATCCTAATTCAGAAGAATACATTTTGGTTGAAAACTGCAAAATAGTAATGAAAAATAATACCTTCCCCTCATCAGCTTTCCCATCTCACTGTTTAAGAATCACTGCACTCCTGTGCTCCAGGGGAGTCTTTGACGAACATACAATATGTGATTTATCTCGAAACAGCTCAGTTCAAAGCGAGATCAGATAACTGTGACTCTTCAAATTCATAATCTACTGACAGTTTATAATTCAAATATTTAGTGCTGTATGGCTTGCAATAAAAAACACAGGAAGTAAAACAAAAGAAACTTTATTTTTTGTTGTAGTTACTTTTCACCTCTAACAGAATTGTTGAAAATCTATAAACTTAAAGTAGATTTTTAGGACTTAGAGTAGCCACTTAAAGGATGAACTCTTTCATTTGACAGATTAGGGCTATACTGTGATTTTTCACCTGAATATTAATTGGAAGCCAGAACGCAGATCATTTGTGCCATGTCTCATCTGTCAGGAGTATCATTTAGCATGTAGAAAGCCACATGCTGTATCATCAGATCATGTTGCTTAGTTTGAAAGCTTAGCAAACTATAGAGACTGTTGCAGTAATTAATATTGGGACTTGAAACGTGCAATACTTAGAAATTCTTTCTCTCTCATGGTGACCCCAGTTCAGAGGAGAGAAAGGCAGTGGAATGAAATCCTGACATCCCTAATAAGAGAGAGCTCTGCCATAAGTGAGCAGCTGCCTAAAATCTCCTAAGAGATTTTGAAAGAGTGGAGCCACTCACGAATGACTCTGTGCATCTCTGCTAGAAGCAGCAGCAGTGGTCAAGCTTCTTGGAGGCACTGCTAAAATTAAAGAAAGCAGCATGAATACTTGGTTGTTGTCCAGTGCCAGAAGGAAGTCACAGCCTAAAAACCCGCTGCCTAAAAAGAGGTCAGTCAGTGGGTTTAGAGCTGTGCAGCACACTAGTTCTCTTTAAAATTGGGGAAAGAAAAATAAATGCTAAAAGCACAGTCCCGAATCCACTGAGGCTCTCCATATATAGACTTGAAAAGCCTGAGCCTCACGGGAAGTGTGGAGGTCTGGCTCCCTTCCAAACCCGCAGACAAATAAGCCCAAGGCTCTCTGTGGACTGGGGCCAGAGCAGGTCGTTCTGAAGAGTGATCATTGCACCTCACTTTGTATATTCCAGCGCCCAGCATTGGTTTGTTAACCTCAGACCACTTGCACCTTCCTTATTTTACTGCCAGCGATACTTCGAATTGAGGAGAGGAGGGGATTGCTGATGAGATGCATGAAAATGAGGGTACACATTAACACTGCCTTTTGAAACAGCAGCCTCTGTGTGTTCCAAAGCCAAAAGAGTTGGTGTCAAATCTTACAAGCAATTTGTTCTTTGGGAAATGTTCATTTGTATTTTACTAAATGCAACAAAAGGTGTTGCTGAGTACTGTACAGATCTGTCAAGACTTGTTTTGACCTATCAGACAGCAGCTAACACATTTATTCCATTTCAGTTTCCCATCCCTTATTGTTTCTACCCCCAATCATAATATTTTAATGACTTTCTTTATCCCACAGGGAGATCGTGGCCCACAGGGACCTCCTGGCTTACCTGGTGAAGATGGATTAAGAGTAAGTTGCTGTTTATTGCACATACACAGTAAAAGCTACAGACGGTTCTCATATAATCACAATATGTTCACAACGTGTTTTCTTTTTCCTAAAACTTCTTTTCCTTTTCTACAAAAAACAGGGAGAAGATGGAGAAGTTGGACCAAGAGGCCTCCCAGGTGAAGCTGTAAGCGGTGCTTTTTTTACTCTTCTGTTTCTAGCTTGTACCCTGTTTTAAACAGAAATCACTTTCAGATTTGTTTTCCTTTCTGTTGAGCTGGTTTGGATTCCAGGTATAAAAATTAGTGTGTGCATGGAAAATATTGATCCTGGCTGAAAAGCAGACAAATGAACAATTTTGTTAAGGGTGAAATACTAACAACAAGATAAGAATTAAGCTATCCAGTTAAGTAAACACAACTTCCAGAATCAGAAAGCATATTTCTTATTGGCGTGATATAAAATCAGTCACTGTAGTTAATTCACCTTGATACATGGGAATATTATCAATCCTCTCTTGCTTTTTAAATGCTTCACAAACTTTTATTTATCAGAAAACAAGACCTGCTTTTGTTTTTTCTCTCTTTTCCCACTATTACTGTGCTGCTTCACTGCATATTTTTATACTTGTTCCAGATACAGAAGTTCCACTTCTGTCAGTAGGAATTCTGCAGGTGCTGCCACTGCAGAGCAGAATTCTGCATTGCAGGCAAGAAATCGTGCCTCGGAAAGAGGAATTTTACCCTACATCTCTGGTATACTGCTAGCTACTCGCAAAGGCAGAGGTGCTACAGAGTCAGATTAGTGATTTATGTATATAAAAATTGGAGGAGATTGGCATCCTGCCTGCTTTAGCAAATGTATCACTAGTGAGGACATAAACGATTAAAATTAATATTCACTTAGTGTAAAGTGAGGGATTATGTTAGAGTCCAAATCTTGTTTTTGTTCTGTAGGAGTATAGCCCTAGGTCTTCAGTGGATTTTTTGTAGCGGAAAGAGACTCTGATTTTGACTTTCATAATCTTTGCATTTATTATAATAAAATTATTAATATTTAAGAAATATTTACTGTTCTTTACTACATAGAAAAGTATTATGTCGTCCTTGATATAGTCATGTGCAGCACGATAAAATATTTTGCATTCAAAAAAGATTGGAATATGCACGTGTGCTACTACTATTCAGGTCAGGCTTTCAAGCCAAGATGTGGCTGAAGCTTCAGTGAAAGACACTCTGCCAATGCTCTGTACAAGCAAACAGAAACAGTTAGCTGCTTCTACCTTTCTCTGAAGTGACCACATGGCTGCCTAAAACAAAGCTTGCTCTTCCTGTTCAGACATATGGCAGACTTCAGGAGAATCTGCTGAGAATAAGTGAATTTTTTTTCTATCCCTCTGTCCATCTTTCTGTCTGTCTCTTCCTCTCCCAGATCTTTCTGCCCTCCTCTCCTTCCTCATACCCTTTGTGACATTGCTTAGCCCAGTCCTTGCCCCAAGCCCCCTTTTATTCTCAGAGAAATTCTTACAGGTGTTAAATGTTTCTTCTCCCCAGGGTCCACGGGGATTACTGGGCCCCAGAGGTACACCTGGTCCCCCTGGACAACCTGTACGTATGTATAAAACATGAAGTATTTTATCTGCAATTTATGTAAGAAAAAAGAAAGACCACTGAATATTGCTTGTGTTTATGTTCTTTGTCATAGGGCATTGCAGGTGTTGATGGCCCCTCAGGCCCAAAAGGAAACATGGTGAGTAAGTTGGAAATTAAAAAAAGAGAGAGGATCCTAAGAATCCTTTCCAAATTCTTTTTTCCTTTCCAGTATCCCACTCCTTCCATTTAATTAAAGTGCTTCATCAAAAGATTCAGATGCCTCATGATCTTATCTCAGAAAGTCTTCTGTTCCTTAGTGTTCAGCCCAAAGGGCTAAACATGCTTTCTTTCAAGTTCCTTTAGCCCCGTGGACTCCAGTGATTAGGGCTTATGTGTGGGCTGAATTCATGACTCTGTATTAATGCAAAGGCCATGATACTCATTAGCACGAAAAAAAAATCATTCGGGAGAAAAAGTTGGTTGCAAACTTTAAAGAGGGGAGAACAAAGATGAGTTTGTTTTCCCTTTATTTCCAACAATGAAGATTTGTAATGCAGAAATGTACACCTAATGCCTTGGTGTTTTTTTTGCATGATAGGGTCCTCAAGGGGAACCAGGACCTCCTGGCCAACAAGGAATCCCAGGCCCCCAAGTAAGTGTAAAATAACTCTCAAAAAATATGATCCAACATGCAGCAAATGTTTAATGAATGGAAATCAGTATGAAGTAGGCTTTTCATATGCAAACTTGATAAAGCTTGAAGGATTTTATAAATAATGCTACAAATATGCCTTGTGCGGTGGGAGCAGAGCTTTCAAGTAAACTTTGAGGGATTTTTTCATTCAGGAGAAAAATGACTCATTCAGTGTTCCTGGAATGCAGCAGGAATGGCCACACCTGGAGGAGGGCTCTGAATAGGATCTTGTTACAGCCCTACTGCCAGAATAGTGGCTTGTGCAAAAGCCTCACACAAAACTCCTGATCTGGCTGGTAACGGGGAAAAAAAGCCACTTATATTTGCAAGTGTGTTTAAACAGATTAATGAGGGACCTCTGCTAGGGTGAATGTATGTATATTGTTCTCCCTGGTTTCTCACACTGGTTTCTTTTTAATAGGGGCTTCCTGGTCCGCAAGGTCCTATTGGACCTCCTGGTGAAAAAGTAAGTTACAGCATTATCCTGGTATTTCCCAGTCAGTTCTGTACAATAACATTGCTTATGTGCTCGAGGGCTTCGCTGTGTTTGAGAAAATAGTGCCCTAAGATCTTAGAATTAGGAGACCTTCTTGAAACCATCAATTATAGGAATGATCAGTGAAGGCTTGCCTTTCCTCTCATTTGTACTTTTTGACAAGCATAATTTCCTCCCTTTGATCTGGATTGATTTCACTGTTAGCTACAGAATCCAATTCACAATATTAAACAGTGTAGGAACTTTGTATAAATTAATTTCTCATCAAGTTGTGAAAATTATTACTTCCTGCAGTGTTCTATTATCTGTTATCTTTATTATTTTAAAGCCTCATTCCACTCACATTTCAAGAATTGTATTTTGATACAGATGTGCAGTATAATTGGAATAACTGTAGTGTCAGTTAGGTTTTTATTTTAATCTATTTGTACTTGTTCTTGTGGTCGGAAATTCTAAAAATGTTACTATCGAATTTGTAACAATTTATTTCTCCCTTCCCTTTTTGCTCCATGCAGTCATCATTCTTTTATAGCCTTCCCCCCTGAATTTTTAATACATGACTTAGAAGAATTTGTATGTTCTTTCCCCAAATCCCCCTTCATGCTTTCTACCTGCCTATATGCATAAGAATTATTATTCTAACAAGATGGGCTACATCCATGTCATCTTTCACAAGTGCATACTTTGCTTTTCTGGGAGATGTGATTTTGTAAGTCTCTTGATTTTTGTTTGTATCTTTCATATGATATGGCCATCTGGTGTTTTTTAATTCCTGAAATACTAGATAATAGTTAACTTATGTATAGTAGGAGAGTTCTTCCCCAGTCTGTGTGTCTATCAAGTAATTGAAGCTTCATCTTGGCATCCCGTGGAAAAATATGGATCCTTTGTATTGGCTAAATATTTTAAGAACTGGCCTTGTGCTTATGTATTGTACCATAGTATTTTGCTGGGTTGCTGGGTTTAGTTTTGCTATATTCTTGGTTTAGTGTTATATTCTTGGTTTATTCCTGATGTCCGTATCAAAGGATTTATGTATAACTGTATTTTGTATACTTAGTTCTTAAAACATTGGAAATAGGAGAGTTCTTTTTTCTTTCCTTTTTTTTCCCCCTTTTATTTCTTATAGGTACTCTGTGAGGTGTACTTTACCTCTCACTAGCTGATTTAAATTAGATTAGAATACTAAAAATGGTTTTAGTTTGCTGGTTTCCTATCTACTTAATCATGATATTGTTTGTTCTCACTTTAACACTCTTCCGTGCTTTTATATTTAATATTAACATGGATTAAAATGTTTTTTATTAACAAAGCTACAGTAAGTTACTAGTGTTGTCATCTGTGAGGAAAATATATCTATTTACACCAAATACACTAAAATATGGATTTGTATTCATAAATGCAAACAGTATTTAACTCAATTTGAAGACTTTATTAAATGAACATATGATAGAAGTGAGTTTTACATTTTATATCACCCTAGTATCCTAGATGTCTTACAAGTACACTTGGAAATTCCATAATGGTTTCTGAATTTCTTAGGATGCTGTCTCTAAAGGAAAGTGAGCAACAGTATTAAAAGTATAAATACAAATATTTTTCTCCTTATAGTGAAAGCCCCTTTGTTCTATTTTCTTCATGCAGTGTGTTTTCCTAAATCTGTTCACATCAAAGACTTTTTATCCATTTAAGCCCATTCATGGTGGGGGAGAATTCAAAATTTTAGATACTACAACTCCAGATGAAGCATCATGCTGCTAGCAGGTTCTCTTTGAGGACAACATTATGCACGATATACTGTATGACAGCTTACTCTAAGATTGGTCTTACTTCAGAGTCTACTTATAAAAGGTCTGCACTTAAAATCTGTTCGTTTCAGACATGTTAAAAAAAAAAAAAAAAAGCAGACATAATATCTTCCAGGTACCTGATTCAGAATACACTAATTGGAAAGTGACATTCCAATTGGTGGCTAATTGGAAAGTGACATTCAAGACTCAGCTATGTAAATTAACTCAGTTTCTTTAGACCCTGTGGGATTTTGCAGGCAACTGTTTGGATGCTTTTGATTTTAATAGCATTTCTCAGTATATCATTTTGATTTGGGTTTTAAATTAAACAGACATTAAGATATCATTTTTGACACTTCACTGGATATGAGCATAATTCTTAACTGTAAAGGTGAGCTTTCAAAGTAACCAGTTTGGTGTATATTAAATATATTGATGATATATATTAAAGCTGATGAACTAGTGACTCTAAACTTTTGGAAAATTTCTTTTTCCCCCCTTACAACCCTCTGAGTTACTGTATTGCTGTTTTCTTTTCTTTTTATTCCTAATGCAGGTCACAGACAATCCTCACTGAAGTCTCTTTGCCTGATAGCATTCTTAAAATGTGTCTCTGTTGTTGTACTTAGGGTCCTCAAGGCAAGCCTGGTCTTCCTGGCCTTTCTGGTTCTGATGGGCCTCCTGTAAGTAACCCCAATACTTTGTCCATTCAATATCTAAATATTCTTACCAAGTTACACATAATTGTACATACCAGTGCTTCAGAGAGAAAATGGAGAGTAAAAGCATCCGTAGTCCTAGTTTGGAAGAACATCATTAAATCCATGTAAACCTTCAGTATCGTTTAGGTTATTAAAACTGTGAGAGCGATGGCTTTGAAGCAGCTGCTAAGAATGGCTTTGGGCTTTTAGAAAGGTCGTTCAAGATGATAAAATGCATAAGAAACATCTGCAATGATTAGCAAATAACCTGACTGATGTACGGAGGGTGAGATGCTGTTTCATCTTAGTCCTGCTGTATCGCTGTGGAAGAAAAATCATCTATAAGAAAGGAGGAGGAAAAAAAAAAAAAAAAAAAAACAAGCTGTCTGTGGTCACTACAGGATAGTCTAGTTCTTTCTTTGCTTCCTGACCGAAGCAGAATATCACATGTTTCCCTGTCTGCTCTAAGACAGACCTAAGCCAAAATTATAATCCTTCAATTGCGGCGGAGATTCTGAGGCTACACTCACTGCTGTGGACAGAGGATGCAGCCCCTGAGCGGCTTTGCTTACAGTTCAGACATTAATCTTACAAAGGGAGTCGGTGCTTTTAATGACATGCATGCACAAAAGTTTCCTTGCATTAAAATCATCATGTTCTTACAACACTAAGAACCAACAGACAGTCAGTGTGTCTTCTCAGACCCTCTCCCCTTCCCATGCCATTTTCTCTTAGAATTTTTCTTCTAGAGAGTAAATCTGTACGGATTAAATCTTCTTACACCAATTGAAGCACTCGAGACTTTCTGCAGGAGTTCTGCTAGGATAAGAACTGCAGGACTTAAAGCAGAGCGGTTGTTGCATAGACAAATATATTACAAATACAGAATCTTACGCAGGGCTGTCACAATCTATTTAGAAACACATGCGACAGTCTAGCTGAAAACATATGGTAGCCTATATTAAGTAGTCTTGAATCCTTGTCCATCCTTCTCTCTCTGTATGTTGAGAACTGTTAATTTCTAAATATCAGCATTCTTTACAAACCTGCACGTGTTAAACCTTAGAGAAGGAAAAATGCTGCAAGACCCTAGTCCCTGTTATCTCCTTAATGCAAAAGTAGGTTTGTTTAGAGGAAGGGGAACAGGTTCAACTAAGTCTGTTTGAATTGATATGACCTACTTAAAACTGTAGGATTACAGTGCTGATGGATGGCAATGAGCAATATCTACCTCATTTCAGTGAGATTTGTGTCTGGCCCCATAATATCCATATTAAGATCATGTAAAAGCTGGTGGACATTTTTTTTCAGGAGATAGGAAAAAAATCCTGCTGTACTATTTCATTTCACTGCTATGTGAGGAAATATCTCTTTGAAGGAGACACATTGTTAAAAGTGGTTTATTATACTGAAATTAATGGTGCTCTAAGGAACACAGATGTGCTCTTTAACTGCAATATTTTTTGAGTCATTTAATATTATAGAGGTCTCTAATACTGGGTGAGGATTTAAAATTTTGTGTGCAAAAAAGCATGTTCTAGGAGATTAGAATTAAACCACTGACATATGTGCACTTCAGAATTACAGACTGAAAACATTTTAGTGTGTCAGTGACACCAAAGTGTGAATATTTTTAGTAACTGACTACTATGTTTTATAGCCTGTATTATGTGCAACTACGATTGGCAAAACTAGAGATTTACTATACTCCTATAATAAGACTGATCAGCATAAGTAGAAAAAGGATTACAGACTTATAACTCAGTAGTAAAAGGAAAATCTTTCTCAAAAAAAAAATTTTTTTTACTGTCCTTATACAGGAAAAGGGATGTTTCTCGTGAAATTCAAGTTTTGAAATAACTCTATTTTTATAATGAAATTTCCAAAGTGAATGTTTTCCAAACCAAATACATTTCTTTTGAATCAGGGTCATCCAGGCAAAGAAGGTCAGTCTGGAGAGAAAGGTGCATTGGTGAGTTTCAAAATCTGTTTATATACTTGCAAGTTTTCTTGAAAGCTATGTAATTTCTTCAGGTCTGTGATGCTTTTGTTCCTAAAGGATTATTTAGAAAGATAATAGGAAACCCGCTCTAGGGGAAAAACAAGCAAACAAAAACACAAAAATCCTACAACATTGTATAGAAATTAAACATCTGCAAAATCATCAGCAAATGGTAAATCATAGCATTCAGGTATCAGTGTGTATTGATGAAGCAACATGAACTTTTTAATTTCACTTGTGAAATCACACTTTTTAAAGAGGCAATAATTTTATTATTACCATTATTTTGTTGTTTGATTTTTGACTTGTGCCATCCTTGTAATGAACATACAATTTTTCTCCAAGAAGGACAGCACTGAAATGGGTACTGAGTTCATTTTACATTTCTAAATGACCATTGCTTTATGTTATTTAGATTGTGAATAGCTGTTTCCCCAAGATATGAAAAGTTTGTAAACCTGTAAATAGCTAAGGGTGAGGCTGAAGCATGTTTTGTAACTTTGGAGATTTGCTTAGTGGTAGACAGCCTGAAAAATCAAGTTACTGTTATTTTGATGTCTTACACAAGACTGCTGCATTATAGTGAAAGCACAAGGAATAGTCTCAGAAGAGAATTGCTTGTTAAACAACTACCATACAAACAAAGGTTCTTTAATCCAATATATTTTAGGGGCCTCCAGGTCCTCAGGGTCCAATTGGCTATCCAGGTCCTCGTGGTGTAAAGGTAAGATTTACTCATTGAATTCTTTCCCCTAGCCCCCTATTTCTGATTCTATACAGTGTATAATTCTTCTTATGCTTTTCTTTAGGGAGCTGATGGTGTCCGTGGTCTCAAGGGCTCCAAAGGTGAAAAGGTAAACCGCATTTCATTTACTTCCTTTCTGTTTCTCTCCATTCCATATTGGGTGTCACCAGCTCTGTGTTCTTCATTGCAGTATGCTTTTTCCCGTAGTGCTGGGGTTGCTTTACCCCTAAGAATAAATCAATTACCTCCATGATTATTAGGACAAATAATAAAAGTGAATGTAAAATATTCATTTATCAGACTGCCTTTGGATTCCTTTCAGTACAAGTGTAAATAATTGTTCCCTAAATTCTTTTGGACTGGAGAATTAGACATCCCCTTTCCTGTTAATTGATATTACACTAGATATTGAGGAGCTGGTTGCTTCAGAGAGATTTGTGATAGTAAGAGTGGAAGAGTGTGTGTGGTGTGGTGTGTTTTTATAATTTTGATAGTGCTGTAGGGTAGTTTTTATATTTCTTATGTACCTAAAACTTCCAATAACTTTAAGTTCCAGGTGTTTCTGAGCCAGATCTCTTTCTTTGGAGCTGTGCATAAATTAGGCAATCAGATGCATATATATTAAAAAATGAATAGAGTTTTTACCTTCCTCTGAGGCTATTACTCCTCTATATAGGACAAAACCTCCTGGCAGAGCAGACACCAGCTGCTGCAACCTGACTGGCTTCTAATGGTCTGCAGTGGCTGAAAGAGCAGTCAGTCTTGGCCTGAATTCCCCCTTTCTTCAGCTCTGACTGAGATGCTTTAGACCCCCTTACTCACACCACCTGATGACACAGGAAAATTCAGCTTTATTGCTCTCCCAAAGCTTTGAAGGTCTGTTACACAGAGGTCTTTTTTTATCAAAATCATGCAGATACTATTATGCTGGGGAAGGCATTGTGAGAAGACCAAAATAAACTTAGCACTCAGGAAAACTTCCGTATATCTGAAATGGCTCCAGGGATTCTTCAGATATTTTACTTTTTGTTGACAGCAGAAGAGGAAATAGAGCATTCAGCTTTCTTCCAGCATGGAATAGAGCCAACTGTTTGTAGATCTCAGTAGCTGTAACCTCACTGGGAAAGGTGAAAAGATTTTCAGTTTGTTTGGCAACCGTTAGGCCAGTGGCTGGCACATGGTCAGTCCTTGCTGATATGCTGCAGGTGTTCTCGTATAATTGTTACGATCTGTGGCCATAACTGGACATCTTCTACAACTAAAGCTTTTTCATGTGTTCTTCCCTCTACTTTTTTGTTGCTTTTTAATTTTTAACATTGTCACCCCGGAATTTTAATTGATGCAACGTAGATGCCCTTAACGTTATTTCTACCATCTGCCAAATGCAGGAAGCCTGCGTGTGAAGGTTTGGGGTTTTTTAGTTCTACATGCTCAATATTGCTTCAGTGTCTAAGAAACTAACAGCATCCCAGTAAAACACTTCCTTACCTACTCGTTCATCACAAGGAGAGCTTTGCTGACAGTATATAGCATTAGGTAGAAGTGTACCATCCATAACCTTCTGTGCTGTAATTGCATGATAAGGGAAACGAGGAAGCAGGAGGTAAAGCAAGAGCCAATATCTGGAGCAACTCTTGTTGCCTCTGGAGATTTCTGTTTGTATCAATGAATTTTTAATTCATTGGATTGACGGCCTTATTGAAATATGCGATAACAAAAAAAAAAATCTGGACCTTATAAAGGAGTTCATAATAAAACTTAAATTATCTTGTCTCTCTCTAAACAGTTTTTAAACAGCATTAAACAGCTTTTATTAGGAACTTTCCAGCTAAGCAATCATTTTATAAAGTGCACTGATATGCTTTCTTTAACATGGTAATAACTCTGTTAAATTACTCTGTGTCAAGTTCTCACTTGCAACTGTGCAAATTATTTAAATCTATAGTGGATGAATTATTGCTGTTGGTAGCACTAAAGTTATCTAGTATTTTTTATTCTATCTGCAGGAAAAAAAAGTCTCTCCTATATTAAAAGTCTTGATATACGTGTTTCTGCCTCCTTTAGGGTGAAGATGGTTTCCCAGGATTTAAAGGTGACATGGGCCTTAAAGGTGACCGGGTAAGCATTTATTGGCAGTCCATATTTTCTCCAAATGAATAACTGTCATTATATTGAAAGGGTCATTTCGGTAAATGAATAAATATAAACCAAAAATAAAATAACAGCAAGTAGCTGCAAATATTTTTGTTTTCTGAGTATGCATAGATCACAGCCAGTGAGATGGATCTTGTAAATCAGAAATTCCCTGTTCTAAAAAAAAAAGATGATGCCAGTCTTGGATTTTGTGCTCAGTAAGCTTTTTTTCTAGAGAGTATCTTTATCGAGATTCCAATATGTCCAGTATTAGCTTGAGGAAAATAAATTTAACCAGAATAAAGATGGTTTCCGTTCCAACATTATGTTCTTGTAACTTTCTGCCAAAAAGGCTTTTTGTCTTTTATTTTATATTTTTTTACTTTTACCCCAAGGAAGAAGAGTGATTTCTTTCTAGAATCATAGAATCGTTAAGGTTGGAAGGGACCTCTAGAGGTCATCTAGTCCAACCCCCCCTGCACACGCAGGGCCACCTAGAGCACGTGGCACAGGGCTGCATCCAAGCGGGTCTT
>VWPW01014683.1:134019-144620 GCA_013389825.1 Crypturellus undulatus
AGCTTCCAAACCCAGTTCTTTTCAGGAAAGGAAACTGGATTCTAGAACCTGGAAGAGGGAAAAAATGTGACTAACTTATGTGCATGGATTAAGCTATAGTATTTTTGTCATCTTTATTTTTTGTATAAACTTAACTTTCAATTGTTCATTGACTCGCTGTTAGATGCGCACAGTCTATTGGTCCATGTTTACATGATGTTGTATCTCAGGGAGAAGTTGGCCAGCCAGGTCCACGGGGTGAAGATGGCCCAGAAGGCCCAAAAGGTCGAGCAGGTCCATCTGGGGACCCGGGTGCTGCCGGTCCAGCTGGGGAAAAGGTCAGTAGCCAGAGACAAACGTGAATGCACCATATAGATGGAGCCCATGCTTTTTCACTTCACAACAAACAAACCTACAGATCTTGAAGATGTCCCTTTAGGTGCCTAATGCTGCTTTTTGTGAGCCACTACTATAGCAAACCACTCAAGTTCACATTTAAATAGTATTGGCAGTGATTACTTCTCAAGTATACAGAAAGTCAGCATTGTAAAGCTGCTAAATCCGCATCCCAAATTGCATACCATGCACACCAGCTAAGAAAACTATGGCACAAAGCAAATAATTGGGCACTAAGAAGGATAAAGATACTGCTGGAGGGTGAGTTAATATTCAAAGTCATATTGTGGCAAATTATGACATAAAGATAGCTTAGAATAAGAAAAAAAAATCCTGAATAAAAATCCAAAATGGGATTGGCAAAAATGAAAGCGGCTATTAAAAGGGAAGAATGATTAAAATAATGGGACATGAAATAAAGAAGAGAACAAGCAGAGATCTTGGTGGAATCCTCATTTCAACAAAATCCCCCTAAGATGACTTGAGATAATACTGAGGGGGGGAAAAAAGACTGCTGCTGTGTCATAGTGTGAGAAAAGAAAGTTGATTTCAGCTGCGGCATTTTGATTAGCTTTGAAAAATGATAACATAAAACAAAAATGAAGATTCAGATGCATCTATATTGTATTTCAAAAAATGAGACCATGAGGTTGAAAATATTTCTATCTAAGGTTTTGAGTGGCTATGCTTTTTAATGGTGCTTATGTCTTGAGGAGAATAGGCACGCTATTTCCATTCTAGGAGTGGACAATGTCGGTGTTGATCAAACTGTTCATCCTGTTTTCTCTTCTGAACATACCAAGGCAGCCATGCTTTTGATAAAGCTGCGCATATCAAACAGCAGAATATGATTTACCATATTTTCAAGCAGTTCAGGAGTCTTCAAGATAAAGCTACTGTTTCAAATGCTTATTCATGATCTTTGAAAAGCAAAGCAGCCATTGTGCAGTACGAAGTTAAAAGAATTTTCTCACTAAAGCGTAGTAACATCCTGATACATTGAAGGATATAAATAGTTTAGTGACCACTTCCCTAAAGCAATACACAGCAGTTTATGCAAAGAAAGACAGAGATGTTGGCTTTGAACTCATTCATTAGATTGGGATTTTTTTTTTTTTTTTTAAGATTTTGAGAACTAAGTTAACTATTTGTATGCGTTTTAATAGCTAAACAAAGAAATTGATTTCATTAAATATTGCTTTTCATAAAATATAATTCTAAATTGTGGGAAAATATTTTTCTATAGAATTTTGCTAAACAACTAAGGAATATGATAAAATATAATTTTAAGCTGTCATTTAATTACAGGGAAAGCTTGGTGTACCAGGATTGCCAGGATATCCAGGAAGACAAGGTCCAAAGGTAAATGATCTTGTGTTTGTGATACTATAGAAAATAATCACAGTGGCAGGTATTCTTTTATTTGTGTGCCTGAAGGATCAGAGGATTAAGCTATGGGCCATTCTTCACATTTCCTTTCTTGTCATCATGTTCTGAAGTAAAATCTTTAAAAATGTTAGGTCCCCACTGTCTTCCTTTTCCTAACTACGCTGCCTCCAAACCTTTGCTGTGAGTTGTGTTTCTTAGCCAGCATTGGGCAGGCATTGGCCATTACATGATGTTGGAAAAGGAGCTGCTGCTACGTGTGAAAAAGAATGAGCGCTATTAACCACAAAATGGATGATGATAGGGATGGGTTTTTCAAGTTATTAGGCAAAAGGAATCATTTTACTGCCTCTTCCATTAGCTGCAGAAACACCTTTTGTATTTGTTTGTAGCATATTTTCGTTTATAGTTTTTGTCATGTATTCCCTTTCAAAGGACTCTCTAAGACTAACAGGAAAAAAAAAAAAGTAAAAAATACGTCCATGCCTCAGACATTTCCCTGTTTAGATAGGCCATTAGGAAAACTTTGGATCTTTAGACTGTATAAAAGTTGTGATATCTAGGAAAACATTGCAAATAAGAATCTCCTATCCCTTCTATATAAGTGAAAAATGACCTTGCAGTGAAATCCTAAACTTGGCTAAATTTTGGAATCTATTTTTATTTTCAAACTCGAATTTTTGGCAGAAATACAACTTCCTGCCTAGCTAAGTAAGGCAAAAAAAAAAAAAAAAAAAGCTAAATAAAATATTTGTGAAGAATATTCATCTTGAAGAGCAACTTTTGCTCTTTG
This sequence comes from Crypturellus undulatus, assembly GCA_013389825.1. Lineage (NCBI taxonomy): Eukaryota > Metazoa > Chordata > Aves > Tinamiformes > Tinamidae > Crypturellus > Crypturellus undulatus. The sequence goes on from VWPW01014683.1 coordinate 136,574, forward strand.
CCTTGTCACCCAAATGCCTGTGATTTCAGTCTCCCTTTGTCTCCTGTCGTCTCGGAGCTCTTTTGAGAAGTCTGAGATCAAAGAGGTGTTACATTATTCAGTTCTAAGGAAAAAAATGAGGTAACAGTTCAAAAAAGGTTGGCTGATTAAGTAATCAGCAAACAATTGATCAAGAATTGCATTACATGAAATTTTCATCAAATTAAAATTGAAAATACTTCTTAAGCTGAATTCATTGCTTGCTTTTCTCATCTGTCATGCTATATTCCAAGAAAGAGTAATGGCAGCTATAGTATGTCAAGTTCTTAAAAAGGCTTTTTACTGAAATTTATCCACAAATAACACAAGAGTGAGGAAGGGAAAACATCAGAAAATACACTAGCTGTCTAGCTGTGTAAAGGAAGTGAAAAGTTCTGTCCAGTTGTTGAGAAGGTTCAGGATGATGCCTGATCATTTGAGTTCCCTGTCCCACCGCGACTTGCCCAAAGAGTTTGCTTGGGCTTCACAGAACAGATTTGCACAGATTTTATTAAGATATTAAGGTGTAATCGATGAAGAATTGAAAACAAAAAACTCTCATACTTTTTCTGTCACCAATGAATGTCAGTCAAGTTTTCATTAGAATCCTCGTCAGTTAAGTTGTACTGTCCTCGGGTCAGGCCAGCTAATTGGTAATTGGAATGGCTTGTGCTAAGTAAGATTATTTAAGAGGAAAACATAAGTAATAAAAAGATGAAAAGTAAACATGGTAAAGATAGTGATTGAGGCTTCAATGAAGGCAACAGGAAATTCTATCTTGAGTTTTTGTTACTTACACTTTGAGTTATTAGTATTTTAGTGGCTTAGTAGCAAGACCTAGATCTATAGATGCATTATCACAGCAGACAATTTATGCAGAATGACCAGTTGCTTTACTAACTGGTCAAATCAAACAACATTTTGATTTTAATCTCCAGTAATTTAAAAGTGTATTTTACCAAATCTATCACCCAAGTCCCTTGGGACAAAGTAATATATTGGGAGCTTACAAGTCTGCTGTCACTCTGGAGCCTTACACCAGAGGTGAAAAAGAAAATAGTAGTGTTCAGAGTAGAATGAGCAACAAGCAAAAGGAAGAGAGAGAAAAAGAGAAGCAGAAACAGTTCCTATAAACAGTTTCTATATAGAGAATCAGAGTAGATAATCTCCTCATAAATTCTGGTCACTGGAAGACAAGCATGTAAGTATATTACAGCGAATAAAGCACATGAAGTGGGACCACAGCAGGCCCACTCTTCTGATATGACAGTACTTTACAGCTACTTTGCATAGAATTATTTTTTAAAAGAGTTATACTGTGAGCTAGACAGTAGACCCATGTTTGTTCCTATTTGCTAGATATAAGTACAGTTATTTCTGTTGGTCTTTTAATGATCTCTTTCCTACTATTTAAAAAAAAAAAAAAAAAAGTTGCATAGTTAGTAACTACTCTTTTTATCTAAGATGATATATAATGTCTATTTTATATGTTGATTTTTTTTGCATTGCATTCAGGACTTGAGGCACTGTGGTAAGTTATTTTACAGATATTCATCAGAGTTGTCACGTAAATTAGATGTGATGTACAGTATACATCACTTTGGAGGTGTACTTCACATGTAAATTCAGTGTTCGCTATACTACAGTTTTGTTTTTGATATTTTCTGATATTTGCATTTTTTTTTTTCTGTGTAGGGCTCAACTGGTTTCCCAGGATTTCCAGGTGCCAATGGAGAGAAAGGTGCAAGGGTATGATAATTCGTGTTTGCATGATGCTTAATTTACTGTGTGGAACTCAGTGCTACAAAGAAGGCACTGAAATCCAAGGATACAAACTATGATCAAATGAACAATAAAAAACACAACTTTTAGTGGTTAGGATAAACTCCTGCAATTATTTAAAATATTGAGATAAGTTTCTGTTCTTTCAGGCATTGACCCAAGGATACAGAAATTCACGTACTTTCTCACAGGATATCTTATCCTGTAATTACATACATGAAAAAGGGAAAAGAATTCACCTTTGAAGGACCTAACTTTACTGTGTAGCTGACTGAGCTGGCAAGGACTATTTTTCTGTATCCCCTAAATTATCATCCTACAGTTTAACCTAAAGGGAGCTCAACGTTTATTTCCTAAGTATCCCGATTTACCATAAGTTTTTTTTATAGCCTTGGTTTGAAAATGCAAATATACCAGAACACATACTATTATCAAGTCAGTGCACAATGGCAACTTTTTCTACTGTATTTATTTGAATCAGGTGAGAGAATCTCTTATGCATATTCGTCAAACCATAGAGATGATACAGGTGTAGAAAGAAGGTCACTGTAATGTTATATCAATAGCTCACTTAAATCTAGCTGATTATGTTGTTTGAAAGCTGATTAAATCATCAAAAGTGAAGAGATGAGCCAGAATTCATAGATGATAGCAGCTCAATGTGGCATTAAATCAAACTGACAAAATGTATATTATTATTGCACTGAAGAAGCCATTTTGTTTTGCAGCATGAAAACAGAAGCAGAAATTTATATTTTTAAGGTGTAACATAAGAAAATTAATTGCATTTACAGTTGCTTATATAGAGTTTAGATTATTCTTGTATTCTTGTATTTTAGCTGCAGCAAAATATGTTATTATGGATATACCGAGGAATAAAACATAATGGTTAGAGGAAAATGAGCTATCACTGCTCATCAGGATATCAGATTAAAAAATAACAAAAAAGGATAATACATCAGGGAACACACTCAAAATAACAAAAACTTAAGTGTATTGATCATTATCTGGTCTTAAAATAACATTCATTTCAGCTACAGGGCTAACTCTATAATTTATATAATCAAACTGCATGTGTGTTTAATTATGATGCTGAACATCAGTGCAACAAGATTAACTGCCTTTTTCTTATCTGAAGCATTTCTTATTACTAATAGTGCCTAGAAGCATCTTATTGCGTGCTATGCTACCCACCACACACACTGATATTAGGAAGGCAGTCATAGTTCCTGAACAGCTCATCAGCTGAGTAACATGATAAGGAATAATGTATCATTTTATTTTGATAAATGGATAAAACTTATATCAAAAAGAAACAAAAAAAACTATCACAAGAAACATCAGGAATGCTCATTTAATTGTCTTTTATTTAAAAGCAAATAGTGACCTTTGTATAAAGACATGTCTGCTGATGTTGCCGTTTTGTTCACTGCAGAAATTAGCAAACATCAATCAGCAGGTTTCTGTTATCTGAAGAACACACTCCTGAATTTTAAGCTTCCTTGCATTAGAATGCAGGGTTATACTAGCCTAAATCCAGGCCTAAAGAAAGTGTGTACATCCGGAGCGTGTGTTCAGGAGATACACTAGAACAAAAAATTAAGGGTTAGAATCCTGGCAACCTCTAAGTCTCTGTGCTGCAACTAGCACAGATGGATTCTGCTTGTTCTGTGGCATCTTCACCACTATTTTGAGGTGGTTTGAAATGTCTTGTTTCCTGAGTCTGTTTAGTGTGTATATAGGTACAAGTTTCAGAAGTCTCAGGAACGTAATTTTATCAAGGACCATGTTTATGTAAATGAAAATGAAAAGCAGCTACTTAAATATAAAATAACATTTAAACATAAAAGTTTTACTGTGCTGTCACTTGACTAGAAAAAAACATTATCTCTCAAAGCTGCTAAGATAATTTGTGTGGGCTTTTCTTTCCAGGGATTACATGGCAAACCAGGCCCACGAGGACAACGAGGACCAACAGTATGTGTTTTTCTTTCTTCCTTAGAAGCATTTCTGTATGAATTGCCTCCACTATCTTATTTAAAAAAAAAAAATGATGATGACTTGAATTTGTTGTAGCATCTCTCAGCTGCATCTGTTTGTTACATTGACAGGGTCCAAGAGGCTCGAGAGGCCCCAGAGGTCCAACTGGCAAGCCAGGACTGAAGGTAGTTGTCACACACACTATACAGACTGTTGTTTGCTGCTTTGTTTTTAAAGAAAACAGAGGTTTCATCTTTGAACGTATTGTCTTTCCTTCTAGGGTACTGCAGGCAATGATGGTCCTCCTGGCCCACCAGGTGAACGGGTATGGCTAAGAGAGCTATATTTGTACATGCTGTTGTTCTCTGCCATCAGGATTATGGTTTAGGGGGTGGAGGGTTGGCTTGTTTCTCCCACTCAGATGTTTGCCCCTCTTTGACCAGGGTAACCAGAATTGACAAAACCTCCGTTCTAATGATGTTGCTTTTCATAAAGCTAGGTATGAGTGCCCTGAAAGTGGTTTCTTCCATCTGTAGCTCAGTTTTGTACAAATTGGACCTGTGCACTTAAGAATGCACCATTTACTACTGCTTACTGCCTGTTTCGGGAGAATGTACAAATAATTCAGCAATCTCCAGGAGCTTCTTTGTTGAAGCAGCAGATTTTTTTGTTCTGATCAGCTAAGAATTCCCTTCAACCTATTTTCTGCATGCTTGAGAAATCCTATTGTGCTTGCTGAAATGAATTTTTCTGCTCACTGTTATATTGCCAATCAATACAAAAATCCAATATACAGTCAACTCATTACACAGCAGTATATAGAAAAACAATATTAATAAATCAGATTTATAATAGCAGCGCAAGAAAACCCATTCAGATCCTTAAGTAGACACACTCTTTGCATAGGTTTCTTCGCAAAGCTTTAGCTCAGACTTCTTTCATAGCCTGTTTTCTTGTAAACTCCTACATTTTTTCATATAGAGGATCTGTAAATTCCATGTTCTCATATCTAAAAGACAGGGTAAATGCTGCATTTTCTGTTTACTGAGAGGATGCTAATCCTGTTTTCTTAAAGCCTTTAAAGCGTGTGCAAGATATAATTAATACCAGTAAACAGAAGCTGACTAAACATCTTTCATATTCATCTTCTTAATTCTTTCATTCCTGAAGTAGGATATTACTTATGTGTCCATCAGAATGGTTAGTGGAGCAGAGCAGTGGAGTAGGAAAGAGGAGCAGAAACTCCTCTCTCCAGAATTCCAGAAACTCCAAACTGAGGATTGGCAGACTGTATAGTAGCCAGAACATATGGAAGACAGCACAGTGAAGGAAGGCTGTAGTAAGAGCCTATATTTCCATCCAGCAAAAGACAGCGTGGACTAAGTGGAATACAGACAGCAGGAATAAATAAAACATTTAGATGAAACAGGAGTGATGAGAGAAGTTGGGAGTCAAGGGAGAAATGAGTGAATTAAGATACTGAGTGTAAGAAATAAGCAGAGCAAGTATCAGTCTACGGCAGGAAGTTTAGACTGCTTTAGAGTAAGGAAGAAACCAGAGGCCAGGAACTGGGAAGCAGAACTTGAAGAGACTCTGATGAAGAGGAGCTGGCAGAGAGGGTCAGAAAACAGTGAGCAGATGAAGGCATTCCTGGAGAGAAAGGCATCAAAGCAAGAGGTGAAGTGTCACAGAGAACCACGTCTCATGCCACTTGTGCCATGTTAGTGCAAAGTGTTCATTTGCTTTCCAGAGGCAGCCAAAAATTATAACTCATTTCTAGTCCGTTTAGACAATTTCAAGTACCTGACATGTAAATATTAAAAAAATTCTTGTATGACTACTGTTGCAATGAAATCAAATAACAAAACAGAACGTATAAACATAGTAACATGCTGTTAGTATTTTAGAGATTTTTTTCCTTATGTAATCCATCAACTCACTAGCTTGGAACCTGTAAGTTGTATTATGAATTTTAAAAAGTGCAAATCTTTTCATTAAAAACTTTAAGATATGTAGATCAAAGTAAAACAGGAATTTATGAAAAAGAAAGTGCCTATAACAGAAAAACGTTGGGTTCTGCTCTTATAACCCGGTTCCTGAGAAGGACTACTTTCTTTCGTATGTTTTGTAGAGTAGCTAAGTCAATTTTAGTAGTTTTCCTGTATAAGACTCCTTCATTTTGAGGAGTGAATGTTTATGCTTCCTATTATACCCAGAAAAGAGGAAAAATCATTTACTCAGAGATAGCAGAAACAAAAAGTAAACAAGCAAAAAAAATGGAGCCTTTTTGTAAGTTATGGTGGTTTCAGAAATAACCTAAATGGAACAAGTATGTGCCACCCCTTTGGGGAGATAAAATAAGAGCGATTCTCCCAGGCTGGCAACAGGGAGTCCTGTCCCTGCTGCGAGAGGCAGCCGCGCTCGGGCCCCGAGCCAGCTCCAGTGAATGAGGCTTTTGGATCTGACACAGTCAGGGCTTTATCAGAGGAGCAAAAGAGGTAGCACGACTTGGGGCAGGTGGCCTCCCACTTCAGGGCTTTGCATTAAACTTCAAAACAGCATTTCTGACATATTTTGTCAGCTGATGTCTTAGTAAAACCACACATCATATGCCAGTTACAGCAGGACAAATCTTCCACTGTGTGACCCAGGTACAGGGCTTTGCTCTGGGACCACGTAGAATAAAGTGAGATTTCTCAGGTTGCTGCTTTTTGGCTTAGCACATTAAAAAAAAAATTAAACAGGACAAATTCACTCAGTAACTTGACACTGGATTCCATTCATCATATTAGCAACGAATTTTGGCAGCTGGTCATCATTTCTTTTAGTGAGAACTTTAGAAGTGATTGTGTAAGCTACTACTTTGTAAATATGTATGTGCAAATATATATGTATGTACATATACATACACAATCTGCTAACTCACACGATCGTGTCAAAATAGATTTCTAAAACATACTACCTGAAAGTTTTATCTCTCTATACATAGAGATATATAGCTATGCACACACTTGCATAACTATATAAATAGAAATTTCATGTGTCACACTTTTCAACTGTCTCACCTATTTTCAATGGAAGCAAGAATATTGTTCTTGTTCCTGTTCACTCCAGAAAGCTTTTTATATTTGGAAGTAGTTTATGCTGTTGTCAAAATGGCTTGAAGTATTATCAAGTATAAGAACTGCAAAGGATGGGTGTTGGAATCAAAGTCTACAAAGACCGAGAGGTTATGAATTAATTTCCACGCTTTTTGCAATGTGCAAAACAATGTTTTTTATTTCCAGCTAACTCCTATTTTATTATGCACAACTTCAGGATTCAGAAACAAAAATAGCCAATACAAATAGGTTTTCTCTTCTCTAACTACAGTCCCATATAGGCAATATTGCTTTCAGGAAATTCACTCAAGCACTCTCTATTTGACTAATGCTTTTGGCAATATAGAGCAGGCTTTGTGCATGTAGCCGGATATTATCTACAGTGTTCATATATTTTCCTACTGAAGCAAACTTTTCAGTCCAGTTTCATGGTGACTAGAATAAAACTTTATTTCTTTGGTTGCCTTTAATACTAGGGACCACAAGGACCTCAGGGACCAGTTGGATTCCCTGGACCAAAAGGACCTCCAGTAAGTATCTTTCTAAATAAATATGTGCAAAGCAAGAATATCGTTTTTCATACAGTGTTTCTGAAGTTAATATTTGAAGGTTTATTTGATAGATTATAAATAGGCAAACTTCCTCCAAGTTTATGGAGTTTTAAGGTTATGACAAGAAATCGCTTGGATATTCAAAACAGTGGCTGAGCTTATGCAACTGGCAAAGCTTCTATGACTGACACTCAACATCATATACAGAACTGGAAGCTACTTAATGCCAAAGTTCAGTTGACAGGCTGAGTTGAAGTAAGATATTCTGCCCTCTTTACTGTTTATTTCCTTTGAACGTAAGAGTCTTTAACAAAAATGTAGAGGAAGAAGACATTCATCAGTAAGAGAAATGCACAGTAGAAGTAGCACGTTTGAGGTTACCCTGTAAAAAGTATGCTGCCTTTTATATATTAAATGTATTTTAATACTTCTTAGTTCATAAATGTATCTATATAAAAACAACTTTGGTTGGGTTAGGTCTGTTGTACTTACTGATTCGAGACTTCTGCAGTTCTAGATCCAGCTTTGAGCTTTATTCAAAGAATGACAGAAAACAGCCCTCCCAAATTCCATGAAAACCAGACACCACACCAATACAAACTGAAAAAAAAAAAA
>VWPW01014683.1:144626-197211 GCA_013389825.1 Crypturellus undulatus
AGATCCAGCTTTGAGCTTTATTTGATGAATGACAGAAAACAGCCCTCCCAAAATCCATGATTGTATACAAGAAAACCAGACACCACACCAATACAAACTGAAGAAAAAAAAATTATATTATATTACCTAATTACATCTTTATACAGGATGTGAATTCTATTATTTTCTCAATCTGATTAAATTTCCTTCGAGTACATTGTACAGAGTAGTCAAGCAAAATCTTTAGAAGAATTTGCATATTATGACATCAAAAGAAATTCATGTTTTGTGATGACCTTGCTGGAAAGAAACCTATAGGAATTCCTAAGCTAGGAATACTAGGGTGTTGTGTTTTTTTGTTTTTGTTTTTCAAAAAAACCAAGCTTGCACTTCCAGTGAAAGATGCCAACTCTGATTTTTGCACNAGGAATTCCTAAGCTAAGAGTACTAGTTTTTTTTGGTTTTGTTTTTTTAAATCTACTTTCAGCGCAAGCTTGGTGCAAAAATCAGAGTTGGCATCTTTCAGCAACTTAAAAATGCAGCGTAATGTAAGCACAATGACTAGTGTAAGGGGCACCAGGAGGGAAGAAAGGCAAGTAGTAAGATGTAGAGAGCAATACTCAGTGTACATAGCATTCCTGTGAGCTTCGGTGTGCTATTTATTGGAACTGTGATTTTTATTATTATTATTATTTTTACCCAAGTATCTGCTATTTTTATTTCCAGCATCAAAACCTGCACCCTCACACATACTCTCTTCATGCTTTATTTTGCCTTAACTGCTGAAGAGAGATGAAGGGGAAGTGTAGCGACTTTGCATGGTTTCTGAAACTACGGAAATCCGTTTTGGTTGTGCCTGCATACTGCAACCCAAAAATCGCTCTGCAAACTGTTAATGCACATCAGGGAAGACACAAAGCAAAGGAAATGTTAAAATCATATGTAGCTAATATCAGAGCAGTTAAGCTATGCTGAAGACTGGCCAGAAAATAAGTTGAAGAGATTAAAAGATTCTTCTTGTTAGTAACACACAGAGAATGGCTGGGAAATGCACCGATTTCTTTATTTTCCAATTTCAGGGCCCACCTGGAAAAGATGGCCTGCCTGGGCATCCAGGACAGCGCGGCGAGACTGTAAGTAAATGAACTCTACTGTGCTAGTCCTGTAAACCAAAGTAACCTACTAAAGTCATAAGCTTGTGACCAAAGCTATAGAGACAACTTGCATGAAAAAGGGACGAGGTTGGGACTGGGAGATATAAGACTGTGACTTTCTTATGGCTTAGAAGTTTAGGCTTGTGAAAGGTTTATTTTGTTTCTGTGCTTTAAGGATGAGATTATTCTTGACTATGCCTTGATAGTAATGTTATTGGGATGATAAAATAAAAGTAAGCAAACTTTTTTGGGAAGCAATAAGAGTAAGAAAACTTAATACTCAGGTATCAACTTTAGGAAAGGTTTGCCAGGCAATTACTATATGGTTCTTTTTTCACTGGATGTCATGTAACACAGCGTAATAAAATATATTAATAATGCTAAACTGCTAAAACTTAAAAGCCAGCACCTTTAGAAGGTAGGATCAGGAATGATTCAGTCAGCCAAAACCAAGTTAAATTTTGAAACTGTATAATCTTAAAAATCATAGTGAATAAACTCTGACAGCATAATGAAAAAAAAAGAAAATTAACATGTAACACTTTTTTTAGGGCAATCACTTTCTGTAAAAAAAAAAAAAAAAAAAAACAACCTTTGTAGTGCCAAACCTTATTTGTGTTTCACTGAAATAAAACAAAATTCTTGCTTAGTTCTTCAGAACTAGCCAGACAAAGCTACTTCAGAGAAAGCCAGAGATTAATTTAGAGAGAAATGTCAGCATGTAGTGTATGTTTAGGGTTCCACTTGACTAGAAATCTACTATATTTATTAAATTAAAAAGAATTTCTAATAAAAAAAGATACTCTTTAAGGGAGCTATAACTGCAATAGCTAGTTTATTTTAATTGTATAAACAAGAGAATATGTATACCGCATTAATTTGCCAGAGACAAACATATTTTAAAGTTAGTCATCATCTCTTGATGAATAATGAAATTTTATTTTCTGACAGCCATTTTGGGTATTACTAAAGACTAGTCTTGTGTGTCATGAGAAGCCACCTGAACCACTGTTTAAGGTGGAGGAAGCTCAAACTGTTTTGTAGTCTGGGAAGGAAAAAAAAAATGCAACACAGTTACTATTTTCCCTTTATTTGTTTCTTGAACCAAGAAACTAGAAATGGAAGATGCAAAATGCAATAAAGCCAGTGACTCTGCCTCGCTGTGATGTCTGGATCAGGTCCCTCTGGGTTTAATCACTACTTTGGTGCTCTGTATCTCATTTGGAGTTAGTAGATTTGCACTGATATAAAACTTGAATAATTTAAAAGCAAATACCACTCTTCAGCATTGTTTACTGTCCTGTCTGTATGTGTACCCAGGCCAATTATTTTAAAAGTGTTTCAATACGTGCACACAGACAGGCACGCAGTTTTTCGTGGATGTATTTTTTTTGTAGAAAACATGAAGTTTTTAAATTAAAAATATTTGTTACCCTTTTTATAGTCCTTACAATTGCGTTGTTAACCTAAATTCCTAGGTTGCACTTTGCAGCTTGCCTATGGAATAATATATGCTGAAGTAAATATTAAGAGTTTTCTCTAATATTCCTCTAATATTCTGTGTATATATATATATATATATGNCCTCTAATATTCTGTATATACATGTATATACATATATAAAATGTAAAAGACTATAATGTTTTCTCACAGTAAACCTTTGCAGAATTGCCAGTGTTTGTTAGAAGTCTGGAGATNAAAGGCTATAACGTTTTCTCACAGTAAACCTTTGCAAAACTGCCAGTGTTTGTTAGAAGTCTGGAGATAGGAACAATATTATCATGATAAATCGTTTTCAATGATGTCATCCACAGATTGGCAGGAGGCATCAACTCGGAAGATAACTAGATTGTCTGATATTATGCAAGAGTTTAGTGTTTCATGTCTATGAAAGGCTAAGATAGAAATGTAGTAGCTATTTCATATACTAGAATTAATCAAGGACCTTGTTATTTCTTACTGAAATGAACTCAGTTTTATTACATAATCTTTCACAGGGAATACTGGGGGGAAAAGGAGGGTGTTAGTTCCTTACATAGAAATGAATGATAGACTATGACAATTTTTATAATAGTACGCGTTTTTGAAGAACGCACAGAATGTCCGGGTCATCTTGAGTATTTGCTGCCAAAATATCCTTTGCTTATTACTTCTCTTACAAATTTAATTTTGTATCTAAGCTGATGATATTAGAAAAATGTGAAGTAGTCAGGCCACCATTAATATCAAGAGTTCTTGAATATACTGGAAATATAATTCATGTGTTCTGCAAACCTGGAAATAGGAGGTCGTCTTAGGGCACTCTGAGGAAATGAGTTATTTTCAGCATTCCCTTCTCTTTTCTTACAATAAGTTTCAGAAGTAGTTTTGGCTGAGTAAGGGAATGGATAGATGAACAATTCTATTTGTATCGGTTCTGATATTGAGGCTGGAGAGCAAAGGGGTTCTGTGGTCTCTGTTCGTAATGTAGATCACCTTAGAGATCTGAGAGAGAGGGGGACTAAACAGCTATAGCAAAACTGGACTACTATAAAATCTGACCGGAGGAAGGTATAAAAACCTAAACCAGATCTGATGGAACAGGGTTAATATCAGTGAGACTGTATCCTGAGGAATGCTGAATGGGGCCCAACATCCATAACAAATATGGGCCACATGACACCTTTGTCCTTACACAGGTGAGCAGAGGAAGGGGACAATATAGAATGTATAGGACAGTATGAGGGACCTTGGATGTGATCTGGCACTAAAGGTTCTCCCATCTTCATGCAGCAACACACTTCTAATGTGTTTGAATGACATAATATAGCATGTTTCCAAGAGGCAGCCAGTGAGGCTGTCATTCAGCTCGTTGGCAAATTCTAGGCAAATCTGGGAACCTTGATTAGAATATGCAAATTCTATAAAATTTCCCACTTTTCTGGAAAACTGCCCCAAAAACATTTGCTGTCTATTCTTTGCTTCTCATTCTTTTGTCATCATCTTAGTTTCTCATTGGCTTCATCCTTTTTCTTTTCTTTTGTATTCATGCTGCTCTCTTTACCATCTCTCTATAACATTCATCTTCTGAATCTCTATTTCCTTCTCTTTCTTCCTAATCCCTTTATCTTTAGCACCTCTCCAACTTAACCCACCATCTGTGTGTTTCATTAAAAAAATGCTCTGTTTCTGTTTCACTTTGATTCATAATATATATATGTGTGTGTGTGTATATATATATATATAAAATATATAAAGCTGTCTTAGCTACATCACTTGGACATTCAGGCTAGTCACATTCACCTAGAGAGATCTGTAGAAGTGACAGGTAGTTTCACTGTAGTGCAGTCTTTGACTGGAAATGATAGAGCTAAGAAAGATTAATCTGTATTTAAGTATATGCAAGAAAAAAGGTATATTGCAATTTTAGTTCATGGAGAAAAGGAAGCTGTAACATAGAATTTCCTTTTATCCATTTCAGCACAGATAGTAGTTTTGCTCTTCTGAATTTTCTGCTGAGTAACGTAACTGGTTGTTATTTCTTAGGGTTTCCAAGGAAAAACTGGTCCTCCTGGTCCTGGCGGTGTTGTTGGCCCTCAGGTACAGCATTTGATTTTCTATCTAACTTTATACTAATGTTTAATGGTTATATTATAGCTACTGCGTCGGGCAGTCTTAAGGTATATTAAAAAGAAGATATTGATGGATATATCAGCTTCAGAAGCATGAATATATGTATAACAGTTTTAGAAAGATGCCCTTTAGCAATCAGTGATTCCACAAAATATAAAAACTTCGGGATTACTATTCCAATTTTTATGTTTTGTCTTCTTTATTTGATCATAAAGTTTATGGTTTGCAGAAGCCAAGACTGCAGAATGAAGTCTCTAACAAGAATCGGTTTAGAAGGAGCAATAGATTATGTGGCTTTTTAATCAAAGGCCGAATTTTGGTCATTTTTGGATTGTAGAGATTCACTATTTAATCTGATTTTACTTATTTGCAGTGAAATTATTGGATTAGGTATTTGAATTTCATAGGCTTTTTTGGGTGATGCCAGTAGTTGAAAATTTTCTGCTAGTGAATCTAAAGAGTTATGTTTCACCTCTCCTATCTTCACATTTTTTATATTATTCAGAAAAACAGCAGTGCTTGAAGACAGGCAGAGGCATGTCCACTCTCTTCTCTGTAATGTCCTCTCATATGTGCAGAATCAGTGTATTTCATTGCTTAAGGAGTAAGGTCAGGATTTTGCTCTGTGGAAGCAGTACAGCTGTGTCTGCAGGCAGAATGCAATGAAAGATTTATTTCATGACATAAAGATATTTTGAAAGTCAGCTTTGCCTGGAGGGGAAGGTGAGGAATGTATGCTAACCAGTGAACATATTGTTCTGTAACAGATACTCAAAACAGCTGGGTATTAAGATTCCTCCTCCCTCCTTCCCCCAGCAAAACCCATTAAATACCTCAAGATGACGGAAGTTTTTAACTTTTGTGCTTAGGGTCCTACTGGTGAAACTGGCCCGATTGGGGAAAGAGGTCATCCTGGTCCCCCTGGCCCACCAGGAGAACAAGGCCTCCCAGGTGCTGCAGGAAAAGAAGGTGCTAAGGTAGGATGTGGCTTCAAGAAAGAAATTGGGGGGAGCAGATAAAATGAGGACATTCCTATTTGTCCTAGAATGTACAGTATAATATCAGAATAAAATTATGATTGACACATTTAACTCAGTAAGATTTCAAAGACTGGAGGATTCCTATTTGAGAGCTGCTTCTGCTCTATTTGAAACGACGAGAATTCTCTTTGAATGAATAATTACTATTTTTTCTAATAATAATAAAAAACGCTTTTACTGTGGAAATACATAGTAGTTATGTAATTCATTTTAAATGTGCATTGTAACTTTCTTTATGAATATATCTTTCAAAACATACTAAATTTTGCTATATTTTTCGCTAGTTATGCTATACCTAATACTGTACTTTGTCAAGTCGTCTTATAAATTTAAATGTATTGATAAAGTAGTAAAGATCATAAAAGAATTGGTGAGTAAATAGGTGGGGGCGTAATCTTTTTCTGTCATTAATAAAACCATGTCTGGTATTTTGTTTTCACCACTGATTTAATGACTAACATTTGCATTTTAAAATTTTCTGCTTAATCAATTTATTTTTTTTCAAAGGGGGACCCAGGTCCTCAAGGTATTCCTGGGAAAGATGGACCAGCAGGTCTCCGTGGTTTCCCTGGGGAAAGAGGCCTTCCAGGAGCTCAGGTATGATATGAGTGCCGGAGCAGCTGACACAATGTTTAGAAGAACACAGGAGAACGATGAATTAGCACTCTTGCTTCATGAAACCTTCTACTTTGCCTAAAAATGAATGCAATAAGAGAACGCAACCAAAAGTACCAACAGTATCTCGGCTATAAGCCAAAAAGGAATTTATTCAGTTGCTTCAGTTGCTTATCCTTGCTTATAGGATTTTTACATTCTTCCTGTTGCATATGCTGCAAAAATAACTCTTGTTTTTTATGTATCTATTTATTTACTTTTAGGGTCCAGCTGGTCTGAAAGGAGGGGAAGGCCCACAAGGCCCACCTGGCCCCATTGTAAGTAAATATCATAATTTAATGAACATATAAACAGTATTACATAGTAACCTTTTTTATTCTTTATATAGTGTGATATTCTGATCACAGTCCATAAAACAGCAGGCAAATATGTATCATTAAAAGTAAATGATTCTTTTACCTACTAATTGCCACAGTAATGACCCTATCATCTAAGAACTGTGAAGGTTGTGCATATCTGAAGCTTGCTGCTATCAGTAGGTACAAAATTGACTTGTTCGATGCTTGCTACTTCCAGAAGTTAATTTTTGAAACAAAGGAATGTTTGGTAGTACAAAATCTACAGGCATGAGGTAATTGGATTGTGGGCTTATGCTATGTTCAGACTCGTATAGTTGACCCAACTAATGTCAAATCTACTGCTGGTGTTCTGCATAGTCTGAGTTGTGATACCAGGAAGTTTTATGTGGACTAAAACAAACAAACAAAAAGCCCTGCAAATATTCTGTTCATTTGTATTTACTATATAGTTGAGAAATGTTGCAGAGTCTGTTCCATTCCATTGATATTATTTTTTGATTATTATTTATTTACAATGTGACACACAATCCGCTGGAGAAATTCCGATAGATTTTGTTCATGGAATCTTAAGTCTGGACAATTCAACAGACTTAAAATAGATAAATAGAAAGGAATACATGCTAATCCTATTTCAAAGTATTTTAGAAGTAAATGATGTAGCAGTAGACATACTATATCATTATTTTTTCTCTATTAGCTCCACTTTAAAAATGTTTTCAGTGAAAATTTAGATCCTGCAAGAACGAGGAAAATTTGTAGAGCAACTTAGGAAAGGATGATGAGCATTGAAGGGAGGGGAAAAAAGACTCCTGTTTCACAAAAGTAATAGTTCTAAATTCTCACTGAATTGATTGTGCAAGAAAGTGACCCATGAACAACACCATTTTTTGAATATGTAAAGAGCTGATGCACTATGCAATTACTCAAGAACTATAAGAAGCTTCATTAAAACCACCCATTGCTTTGGAGGCTTTATCTTCACTGTACTTCTGTGTGGACCATGATTAAAACCAGGTCCAGTAAAACTGTTATAAATGAGGTTTGCCTGGCTAATGACTAACGCGTAAAATCTTTTCGCCGAGCTATGTGTGGGTTTGTATTCCAGCAAAACTTTGTCATGCAGTAATATTATTTCCCAAGACTTTAGTGTGAACATATGCATAAATGTGCTTACCAACTTGATGTGGTTGTTCTTCATTTACTATTAAGATAGAGGAAAAGCAATGGCATGTTTTTTATCTTTCAAAAAGATTAAGTTATTCTCCCTTGACTAGAAGTAATGGATTTTTTTTCTAGATAATGCTAGGATCAAAATCTATTTATATATAGATTTTGTTTCATGTTTGGACTTCTAGTATTCATACTTCTACCTCTTTATTCAACTGGTGACTATCAGGTGAAAGGCATTTGAAATAGGGCACCTGCTTGAATTAATGACTATGTTGTCCTTCTTATGCAAGGAAGCACTGAGATTCGGAACATGGTACACTTATTTCCAAACGTGAAGTGTGCACATTTTGACAAGTGTCTAGTCAGTTCAGCTCTCTCTATTCAGTGCTATTGAAGTAGGAGAAAAAAAGTAGCACAGCCTTTTCTGTTAGGCAGAAACTGAAATTCTGTGTATTGGAGCTGAAGTTCTATGGATTTCAACAATGAAGCTCCCCTATGGCCCAACAATTCATATTGAGATTAGAATGCATTAAACAGTGGGGGAAATGTAATAGAAAAATTCTTGCTTTTGGAAAAGATCTGCTGTAGCATACTTTAATTAAGCTTTAAATCTTGATTTCTTAATGCTTGTTACTTGGAATTATAAAATTAGTTCTTGAATTTTTAATATCTTTAAGCTTTTCTTCTTTAAATAAAAACTTGTGTGTTGGTTGTACAGTTTAACACGTTGCAGTACATGTACTCAGAAGACACCGAACTAAAGCAAAACTCCTGAACTTTCTGCCTCTTACTTTGTTCTTCTTCTCTATAGTAACAGCTGTAATGCATAATGCATAAATTCCACTGAAAAATATCATGAAAATGACCCAAAGAAATCCAATTATTAAAATTCAAAAGACAATGAGACAGCAAAAAAAAGTAACATTACTGTACCCACACAGTTGCTACTTGTGATCTGGTGTTTCCCTTGTTTTATTATTTGCTTGCAATATACAATGTTTCTTAATCTGGGTTTAGAATCTAATAAAATAGATCTGTACAAACAGGGAGTTCAGAACTCAGTACTGAGGTCAGGGTAACTCCCCAGGGAGATAATAGTCCCTCTGCATGTGTTATAATGGCACCCTTGATTTCTTGACATTAAAATACTGTATGAAAGTAAACAGACAGAACCTCCCTGCCCCCTCCCAGAAATAAAATGTTACTCCATGACTTATAGACGATTTATATATCTTTACTTTTCTCACATAGCCATCATGTTTCTATTTTCAGGCTTTCAAACCTTCAGGTAACTGGGAAGGAAGCTGCAGCTAGAAAATAAAATCAGAAATGAAATCTCAGGACTACCTGTGCACTGCCACTAACAATGTTAGAGCACAGCTAGCGGGAAGTATACCCCAGAAATACACGTAATATGGGTGTCAGGAGCAGAGTACCACCTGGTTCCCTGTGCAGATCTATTCCTTTGCAGTCACACTTCCCGGTAAGGTAGACAAAGGTGTATTTGGGAAGCTCAATTTTTTTTCACATTTTTCTCCAATCTCTCTTTTTTTTGAGAATGCTGGTATTTTGGGCAGAGTGGAATGAGACATTTCCTATTTAAAATAGGGCGTCTCTCCATTAGTTTTGTCTGCCAAGTATGCAAGGATTTCACTGTAGAATAATAGTCCAGCAAACCAGATAGCTTAGGCACAAACAACACCAGGCTGACCTACTATTTTTCCAGAAGTCCTTATGTCCTTTTTTCTATTTCATCTTTAATTTCTTCATCTTTTCATCTTTAATTACTAACTTCTTATCTTAGATGTGCTTTCCAGTGAAAGCATCTAATACCAGCCTTCTGTGCATCTGCAAAGACCACAATTAAGCCACAATAGCTCACGCTTTTCACAGCAGTTCAGAGCAGACCGTGAGCATCAAGTGGTCCTAAAATATTTTCCAGTCTATTTTTAAGCAGTGGAGGGTACATACAGTAATGACAAGTGTAATTATAGTGGAGACTTCATTTGGAATTTATAATGAGAGGAGGATTCATGCCACTGGGTGATTTTCCTCAAATTCCCTGCCAATACCAATTGTAGCACATACACTCAACCAGAAACTTTATTTGGCTAGTGCCTACATCTGCAAGCACACTAAATAAATGCCTATTTAAAGCACTGTGCATGCCAGTTACTGTGCTTAGAGACACTTATACAAAAAAAATGCATGAATGCACTCAAGAGCAAGGTCTTTTTTTTGTTTTTAATGGTTGTCTTTTATCTGCTATCTTTATCCTCTGTTTGTTTTCTTTCCTTCTCATACTACATTCAGCGAATGCTGAATGCTGATGAGAGGAACCTCTTTTGATTGTCAAGCAGTCATTTTTCATTAGTTCAGTTACAGATAGGATGTCCAAATAGGACTCTCAATAAGCCTGTTATGGGCTACCCAGGCAGCAGCATTGCCACAATTAGAGCCCTATTCCTCTGTCTGATAATGTTCTTCAGTCAGGGGGATGCTCATGCGTAGAACATTCTGTTAACCATCAATAAAAAGTATTCTTGCTATTACATAGTGCATGGCCTATAAATTGCATATCTTTGCACAGGAAGTGAGGTAAAGACAAGATCATTAATGAACTTATTATCTGTGCAAGAGAATTACAGAATAAAAACATTCCGATTCTGTAGAAAAGTCTTAAAAAAAAAAAAAACTAAAAAAAAGAGATTCAAGGATGCAAGTATGGTAGATTGCAGGTTAGTAGGGAATTTTAGTAGCAAAAGGGGATTATTCCTTGGTGTGAAGAGGGAGTGACAAAAAAGTTAACACACATAGAATGAGAGAGAAATTTAAGAATGTAGAACTATGATTCATGCTTCTGGAGATCAGAAGAGACTATTATAATCTCGTCTGGTCTGCAGAACTTCCTTATTTAATTTTTTTTTTTAGACAAAGCATTGAAGAAAAAAAAAGGTATGAGAAACTGTCTCTTTAGTTATGACTTGCTTGGGTTTCCTGCAAAAGTAGCAAAAACTGAGACACAAGAAACACAAAAATGAATTTAGAAGCTCAGCCTACACACACACACACAAATTTATACATACTCTGCTTCGGCAGCACTACCACACCATCAGCATTAACACATGATCAATCATAATTATTTTAAATCATGTTATTTTTTTTTTTAAGTTATTTTAAACGTTAGACAAGTATCTGAAAGTTTTCTCAAAGAACAACAAAGCTAAGGACATGCCTAAAATGCTCTTTTGAGCTGTGATTATAATTTAAGATGTCCTTCTTCGATCTGAGTCTATACAGTCTGCACAGAGAAATAAGATGATTCTTGATAGCAGATTCTGCTATTTTCTGTTCATGACTCTTGAGACATTTAAGCGTGATAAAAACACATGCAAAAATACACAGGAAAGGTCAGCTGAGTAGAAGGAGCTAGCAGAAATTATGGCCATTGTTAGAGTCCAGTGTAGGATATAGGAAAAATCTTGCATTTTCCCCCTTTGTTCTTACATCTTACTGATAAGTTGACTTAAAATTTTTTAGTTTATGAGATTTGACAGGATCAGAGGCCATGCTGGTGGCTGCAGGCAAGGGATTTTTTGTTGTTGTTGAATTCACTGATGTCTTAGGAAGTTAACAAAAGAAAAAAAAAAGTAGGAATCGAACTCAGGCATCCACACAGACTTTTAAAAAACACCTGGAAGGATAATATGAACAACCGTCTGAACAGTCTTGCTGAATTAGATCTTACCAAAATAATTTGCAAAAAGGTTTTGAGCTTTCTGCACTTACAACACCCATTCAGCACTCTATTCTGCAACAGCTGTCTGGAGAGAAAAGCACCTTTTTATGGAACTAGCACCAGCAGTGCTAGCAGGGTCAGTCTAAGAAAACCATGTCATGAATTACAGTGGTAACTTAATATATACTTAATATATAATTAACCTTCCAATTCAGTATTCCAAGGGATAGCCAGATTCCGTCTTGCTTGAAAATGGAGGAAAAAATGCCTATTCAGAGCCCGAGGCTACAATATCTATCAGTTATCCATTCCATTGTGTATGACTTCCAGTTAGAAAAGTGAGATAATCTGTGTTTTTAAAGTGTTATAAGCTGTTTTACAGGTGTCAATCTGAAAAGGTAGGGAAAGATATTATTACAGCAAATGAAGCTTTAAAAGTGCTCAATTGATGTGCAAACTGTAAATGATTTAGAAGAAATGATTTAAAGAGTACAACTCTCTCTGCTTCTCAGTTTTCCAGTAAGTCTATTCCCAAATAATTTTTTTCATTTACAAATCCAGCCTTAATCTTATTTATCTTGTTTTAGAAATGTGAGCCGTAGACTTCAAAATGGGCAAGGCTTTTACTAGTATCCTGTTTTATTACTGGAAGCAAAAAGATTCAGAATGAGAAAGAGAAGAAAATTTAAAGTCTTTGAACAGATTACAGTTCAATATTACAATGAAGAGGTTACTGTTCATTGTAGTAGTAATACAGAGGTTACTGTAGTAGTACTACAGAGGTTACAGAGGTTAATACAGAGGTTACTGTTCATTGTAGACAGTAATCCCAATTTAAAGTTATTTACAATTTAAGAAATGGAATTAACATCTTAATATTACTAGTTATGTCTTATAATTAACCACAGCAGTAGGTGTAGAGAATTGTTATACGTAGACAGTTTGGTCTCTTAGTGGTTCTTCATGCAGTGTCAAAAAAAAATTGTCTGATTGACAATAATTTTTGGTATGTTCCCTTTTTTAACCTTTAAAAGTATCCCAGTGTTATAAAATCAATCGTTCACCTAAATAAAATTTTGAGAATAATACATGATTTTGAGGAGGAAATTAAAAGAGTTTGAACTAAATCTGTATTTTTTAAAATATAAAAGCAGCCTGGACTTTAACTTTTTCCACTCCATAATATTTTTACTTCTAATCTGAGCATCACTAGTCTTGTTGTTGCTAGTGCTGTACTCAGTACCACTTTCTCCAGCTGTTAATCCCATTTTAGGAATACAGCATGTCTTGGTTCAGTGTGGTGTTCAGAGTAAGTTATCCCTGGAAATACTAGTGTTAAGATATTTTCTGGAAGCTTTTCTTAATTAACTTTTACAATGTTACAGGCAACATTGCAATTGTAGCAATATGTAGAATAAATATTCATCTCTGACTTTTTTTTTAACTATTTTATAAGACTTTCTTAAAGGTATGAAATCAAAGGGCCCTTGACTGGTAATAGATTAAATGAACCGGTAGGTATCGTCTGCTTTTTAAACAGCATCACAGCACGCTACAGAATGAATCAAATGTTCGAACTAGGCACCACTAGGAACTGCCTTGGAATTGCTTTCTTGCCTGATGTATTTTAAGCTACAAATGATGTTTGATCTGAAACACTGGAATAACAGAAATCCAACTTTGAGGGTTCTCCATATAAAAGGATGAATAAGAATCTTGACCTGTGGCATGAAAAACACCACCAGTTATCAGGGCTACGTCTGAATTCTCCTATAATTCTTTGTTTCCTTCCAGGGTTCACCAGGGGAGCGCGGAGCCGCGGGCACTGCTGGCCCAATTGGTTTACCCGGTCGTCCTGGACCTCAGGGCCCACCAGGCCCTGCAGGGGAGAAGGGTGCTCCGGTGAGTAGTCACAAAGTCAAAAAAGGCTGTCAAAGCACAGAAGTTACTGCTTACTCCAGAATACTGCTTCTTTCCACTCCAGTATTTACCTAGTGAATATATGCCCAGGTTACTTGCACTACTTCTTTTATAATTGCACTTAAGTAATAAGACACTTATTGTCATGCTGTCTAATGCCCAGGAAGGGTTAAAGACATTATCATCACAGCAGTGAGTGAACATAATCAAAAATATTTTTTCACATTTTATACTCAGCCACTCTGCATTACAGTACAAGCAAGCTTGTCATCACATTCCTTTATTACTTAGTATAATTTTCTGATACATTCTCTTCTCTTAATAGCTTCCTTTCTGGAGAGGTTTCTTCAATTTTTCTTTTTGTCTTCTTTTTTAAGCTTTTGATGTATCAAAATGCATTGTATAAATCTCATCCTGCTTATTTTCATTTTGGAATTTGCGTATCAGATTTTCTTTGAATGAAAGGCAAGATCAGTTTTGCAGACATTTGTATAATATTCTTCTCTGCCTTTTTTTTTTTTTTTTTTTAATTTCCACTTCTGGCACTTCAAAATATGTTTTCCTAAAGTGAAATCATGATTTTGGACTCTTAACCTTCAAACAACCAGGAAAAGGAAAAGTGTCATCAGCCAATGCAGAGCGAAAAACAAAAACAAAACAATTCCCAGTAATTGTGGATAGAAGTGATTTTTGTCACTGAACTGCCCACAAAACCATCAACATGTTGGGATCAGGATTCAGAAAGTTTGTGTCTTTATCCTCCGTACTAACGTACATCCACATATTGTTGATTTGGAGTATTAGCAAGCTAATTGTCTTGAAGCTGTGTGAGATGGGAGTGTAGCAAGGAGCCTAGGAATTTAATTCACTGCTGTGTCTAGTTCCCACTTGAATAGAGACCATGAAACTCTCAGGCAGCCAGAATGCTCTGATTTTCATTACAGGTGCAGCTACAGGCTAGAACATGTTCAAAACCAACCAGCTATCAAAGAACCGTCCACCAGCAGGAGTCCAATATAATGTACAACTCCATCCTTGCCTCTAGCATATCCATTTCTACACCCACTATGTTACTTCCTTTGGGGATAACAGACAAGATAGTGAACTGACTTTGCAAATATATATCCATGGGAGATTCTACCATGCCAGAAATAATCTTTTTCTTCTTTTTTTTCTCCCCCTTTTCAGTGCCCCTAAAGTGTGTAAAAAGTTTTTTGAAGGAAGCTATCTGTTCTAGTACAGACATGAAAGACAATTGTTATTCATTAAAATAGATTCTGAGAGAAATAAATAAAGGCATTGTCTAAATTCATCCCTCATCCCTAACTCTGAGAGTCACTAGGTTCACATATAATGACAGTAAATGTCAGAGCTATTTTTTAGGCGATTGCAGTTGGTCTTTCATGGTCTGTATGTTCAGTGTAGGCTGAAAAGCTTTTCTTTTTATATGATGAACTTTACCAGAGGTGTATTAACCTCTTCAGGTGTCAGGGCTACATCTATGTGGTGTGCTGTCTACACTGTACTATATTCTTTATTAGTCTCCTGTGATAATATTGATGACTTTCTTTTCTTCAAAATCAGGGTGAAAAAGGTCCTCAAGGTCCAGCTGGACGGGATGGAGTACAGGGTCCTGTAGGTCTTCCTGGTCCTGCTGGTCCAAGTGGTTCTCCTGGAGAAGATGGTGACAAGGTGAATCCTTATATTTGGTATTAGTGCATCTCTGAGGCCTGTGAATAAAGCTCTCGGGCTGTAGCTTTCCTCACCATAACTCGAGCACAGAATCAACTCTTCTCAAAAAAGAACTCCCAGAAGAAAAAAGCTGTATGTCTGAGGGACAGATGCCACAGGAAGTCAGAATTTGTGCTCAATAACTAGTAGACAGTTACATTGGTAAAAAAAAAAAAACAAGGATGAAAGTGCAGCACAATAAATCAAGGCACATGATATTAAAATTGATTTTGTCTATTTTAGAAGCTTGGCTTGACAAATGAGAAAGATGTGATCTTGGTGAAGGGTGTTTGAATAAAATATTCACAACAACATCCTGTTGACTTTTGACAGAATTTAGGACACAGTGGTTCTCAGGATCATGTTGCATGTTCATTTNGAATTTGTGTTCAATAACTAGTAGACAGTTATATTGGCAAAGAAACAAGGATGAAAGCGCAGCACAATAAATCAAGGCACATGGTATTAAAATTGATTTTGTCTATTTTAGAAGCTTGGCTTGACGAATGAGAAAGATGAGATCTTGGTGAAGGGTGTTTGAATAAAATATTCACAACAACATCCTGTTGACTTTTGACAGAATTTAGGACACAGTGGTTCTCAGGATCATGTTGCATGTTCATTTGATTCAGCACTGTTCTGTTAGCTAGCATAGTATAAAGGTAAAGGCTTTGAGACTTATGTTTATAATGAATGACTGCTGTTAGGTGACCAACAGAGAGTATTTTCTGTGATTTAACGTAATTTTCTTTAATTATTGTATAAAGAAAGCATTTGTTCTAACATGGTTTCTTGGCAATTTTTAACATTCTGAAGTTTGAAATACTGTATATAACAGTGAGAAGCAGTTGTTCAGTCATGTTCAACTGATTAGTCTGTAAATGGGAGCAGTTTCATTATTAGTTCATATTGAAGTTGACATGAGGAAAACAATTCCTTTATTTAAAGCTCAATTTTGCTGTACTTCAAAGTGAGGTCTTGTTGCCCTTTGCAGTATAGCGGTCAATATCCGGATTAATATGTCATACTATTGATCAATGCAGAATTGTCTCCTTCAGGCCATCATGCTGCAGCATAAAGCATACAGAACAATCATGTAAAAGGGAACACTTAAATATACTGTGATATTGACTTCGGCTAGATGTGAAGGAGACCATTCCAAATGAGAAATTTAACTTTAACTTTCAATTACAGGGGGAAATTGGTGAACCAGGTCAGAAAGGCAGTAAAGGCGACAAGGGAGAAAACGTGAGTGGCAATGTCCTTTGTTCATTACATACTTCCTAAATAAAAGGTGTTTCTGCATGAAGTATACAAGTCACCTTGCATATATCAATCAACAGAAATAGACACTCATGAAAAATGTTTTGCTGTTTACTTTATAAGAATTTATCTCAAAATAATGTTAAAACTGCATCCCTAAGCACTCTTCTGGTATAATTTTAATTTATCCATTTTACATTGGAACTGGAAAAGACCAGGAATAGACATATATTCTCTTACTTTGTCTAAGGGAACCTGCCTGGCAGGATTGTGTGATACCCAGCTTTAGCTTATTTTTCAGAATGTTAAGTTATATGACAGTAGATTTCTGTACTAATTCTTCAGTTCTTTTTTTTTTTTCAATAAATTTACCTGATGATTAAAAAATTAAATTTACCTGATCGTAGGAGAGCAAATTTATCTGGTTTCAGCTTTATCTGATTCAGTGAAGACCTCAGATTCCATTCTCTCTAAGAGAGAGGGGATTCTTCCCATGAATCCCTTAGTTTAGAGAGAGGTCGCTGAGGATGCTAAAAACGTTTAATCTCACATTGTCCTCATATAAACTAGTATTCCATAGAGTGAAACAATAAAAGGAGATAATTAGAAACAATAAGGGATACATATCTTGATATTTCAGACTCTCTGAAAAATAAGATGTCTCAGGATACACATAGAACCCAAAGAAACATATTCTATCCTCATGAAGGACAAAATAATCTAGCAGGCTCTTTGAATTCAAGCATACTTCTGTACTATTAGATTTCCCAGCCTAAAAGGTACAGAAAATATCTTTTTCACTGAAAATCCCAGACTAAAATGCAGCTCTTTCAATAGTTTATAGTATGTACTTCATAGTTCTACCCCTTACATGCCTAGTCCCTTTGCTGGTGCAAAATGCAGATTCAGCATAAGGCACCATTTTAACCCCTTCCTAAAGCAGTACCCTGCATTCCCCTAGAGAGAAGACTTTGACGTGCCTCTCCATCACATCTGCAGTTCAGACTGCTCAAACTATATAACTTACACAGCTGGAATTCTCTAAGAGGCCTGGAAAATTATCCCACTTGAAGAGCTTTATTTTTCTCCATTGTGTACAGAGGAGGTTGAGTGTCAAGGAGACTTCCAGTGCTCAACAATAACTTGGTTGAGATGTTAAACTTTCTCATGATTTATGAAGTCAAAATAACAAGCTTTGTAGTATCACAAAAACATTTTATAATTTCATGAAAGCTGATTCAGAAATTAAGCATTCCATCTAAAGATAAATTGTAAAATTATGCTTTGTAGGTTGTTTTTTTCTGCACAAATCTCATTGAAAAGTCTGATATTTTTAATTTTTCTTGATTCATGTTTGTATGAGAATCTATTTTAAATATCTTGGAACCTTACAAATATAAGTGCTTTCAATGAATGTCAGTTTAAAATTTATTATAGGCATGCAAATTTGGGTCTTTGAGAGCTAAACAAATAATGCTCAGCAGCATTGAATGAGGAAGACTTGTGAATAATACTACATTTTCTCTGGGGAAGTGCAGAAATGCTTAATAGACCTCAATCATGCAGATATTGTTCTCTCTGTGTTTGCTGTGTGTCTCATTCCAGATGCTATAATCACTGAATTCTGTTTGTTGCAGGGTCCTCCGGGTCCACCAGGTCTCCAGGGTCCTGTGGGTGCCCCGGGTATAGCTGTAAGTCACCCAATCCTTATTCAGAGCAAACCTCAATCTTGACATAACCCCTCTGATACTTAGAAGTCCTTGGAACTGCATGGCAATATGTGCTGCTTACTAAGGAATAGGCTTCAAAACACTGTTAACAGATGTATCATTGTGCCCTTATATTTAGTTGTTTATTGTAAACAAGCCTGCATATTTCTGTTACTTTGAAGCGCAGTAATTTGAAGGAATTATTGAAACTGGAATAGGGCATGTAGTGAATGGGACCAGTCCTTTCAGCCAACTTGTTTGATTGTGTGTTTGAGCAGCAGTAGGAAAATCAACTTGATACCAGCAGCATTTAAGTGAGAGTACCTATTTTTAAATCCATCTGAAAACAAGTTGATTCTTTTTATTTCAGAAAACTTAGAATTCTTCTGTCATGAGCACTGGTAGAACTGTGTGCTTCTTGTATTTTACTGATATTTAGATATTGAAGAGTTAGATTGTGTAAACAGATGTGAAAGGAAAGTCTTGCGAGACATTCAGTATTATTTATCCTTAAACCAGGGCATATGCCTGTATTCTAGTTATGTAATTGTCTTCATTGAATGGAGCTGGTGTGATGCGTTTAAAAAGACATGAGGGCTAATTCTTAGTCATCTTGTAGTTGTGTTCCAGTGATTTCAGCAGAGTTTTTTCTGATTTTGACGCCTGTGATATTTCTGCTTTTTGTCCTTTCCAAATAGGGTGGTGATGGGGAGCCAGGCCCAAGAGGTCAGCAAGGGATGTTTGGGCAGAAAGGTGATGAAGGTCCTCGAGGTTTTCCTGGCCCTCCAGGCCCTATTGGTTTACAGGTACGTTTCCTTATTATTTTGATATCCACATATAAGTACTCTTACTTCTGTGTCAGAAACTGAAAAACAGAGTGTTGTCTAGGATTGCATATGCTTGAAAAAAGTCAATATATTTGCTATAACATTAAAAACTCATTCAAAAATTTTTCTTTTAATGCCAAGTGTTTTGTTTTTGTGTTTCCCCTCAAACTTCAATGATGGATGTGATTTATATTGTTTCACACTGATGTATATCTCATCATTTCAAATACTCCACTAATACAGTTCTCTTTTATCCTGCACATTTTTTAGGGTCTACCTGGCCCTCCAGGTGAAAAGGGTGAAAATGGTGATGTGGGCCCAATGGTAAGGTTTCTTCCCTGTCAGCCCCTCCTGGGCCTATCAATATCATCCATGTATTATTATCCTTTCTTTGTAGCTCACAATTCAATAAGGCACTCCTAAATCAAGCATCTGAATTTGGTGCCCGATTATGAAGCTTTGTGTGTGTTAGCAGCTTTTGGGGATTTACTTTGCATCCATCCCCTCATCTCTAAAATTAAGATTTATGTAACCTAAGGAGATGTTCTGCAGAGTAGGTAGTAAGGCAGGTGATATATTTATGTGAGGCAGGACAACAGTGAGCATGTTCATCAAAAGCTGAAAAGGAAATTATTTCTATGGGTGATCTTGAGACTGTGCTCTCCAACTGTGTGCACATTTTTATCTGTCACAAAATGCTTTCTGGGACCTCAGTGAAATGCAAGCTATCTCCAGTGTCTCCAGCAACCTATTCCAACCTACCCTGGCTGCTTTATTATTGCCCATCTGTAGACAAAACGTGCAGCTCTGTCATCTGGCCGTGACAATAACCTGACTTATCACAGCAGGTAGGATAATGCCAGGTGTTTGGATAGTGGAAGGGGTATGTAGGTAACCTGCAGGGTAAATACAGGCAGGAAGCCTGTCCTCAAGAGTCCTAAGCATCAGATTATTCCCAGTTCAGGTACTATATAACAGCCTGCATCCCTAGTCACCTTGTGATCTCATGTTTGGGCAACAGTCTAGCCCTATAGCTTGTGTAGCACTATGAGGATTAAATATCCTTTATAGGTTATGTTATTTTTTTATTGGCCAAAAAGCCCCTTCAGACTTATTTTTATGTTTGTAAATATACTATGTTTTCTCTCTGATACAGGGTCCACCGGGTCCTCCAGGTCCAAGAGGTCCTCAGGGTCCTAATGGAGCTGACGTAAGAATTAATCTATGTTTCAGTTATCACCTTTGTTTTAAAATTCAGTAGTAAGTGTTAAATTTGGGATAACTAACATCCTTCATCATTGCAGGGTCCTCAAGGCCCACCAGGCTCAATTGGTTCTGTTGGAGGTGTTGGTGAAAAGGTGAGAATGGCTGATAATATCTTCTAAAAAGAGAAACAATTGAAAAAGAAATATGAATAAACATTTTTGATTCTTCTTCTGGGCTACAGAGATACATTAGAGTATCAAATATCCTTTATTGATTTTAAAATTGCTGACAGTCACTTAGATATACTGCTATTAGCTGATTTACAATGGTTGACCTTTATCTTTCAAAAAACATTTAACAATGGCAGTAGAGAGCCTTGGAGGAAGAGTTTTTCAGGTGAAGTACGTAAAGTTATGACGATTTCCCTAATTGCATAGCTTGAATAATGTTACTGGCTTCAACAGTTTTTTTTTATTTTATACGGGCATGTCTTAGAATAACATTTAACCTTCCATCTAGAACATTATAAAATATGAGCTATTATCTAGTGAATCCATGGTAAATGTATCTTTTAAAGGAAGCAGACCTGAAGCATCAATATGTATCCGTTCCCCATAGAAATAGAAAGAGTTCCATTAAATTGAGGATTTTGAGTATAATTTATGGTAGCTGAAAGCTTGATCCAGAGTGATGATATACGATATCTGTTCTTCAAAGTTATTTTCATTGATATTTTCAGACCTTTATTCTGAAAATGGGGGAACGGAAAGGGCTAGTGTGTGATTCCATAGCTTTACCAAAAAGCATGGTCATACCTTTCCTTTCTTAAAGGAAAGGTTTTGTATGCAGTTATTCTTTCTTTCTTCCTTTATCTTGTGTGTGCTTCATTTGGATCACCAGCATAGACTTTTTCAGAATGCTGAGTAAACACAAAATTCTAAAGCCAGCCCCTGGAAATGACTGGTTACGTATTGTTTTTTAAAAATCTAATGAGGTGTATATATAAATAGGTGTATATCCTAAGGCATTTTGCTGTAAAGTTATGGATTGAATATATATATATATTTTAAGATGTTTTTCTTTAAATTGGTGTCAGGCAATTTCCACTAGAGAATTAAATGCACAGGTACCATTTGCCCTGATCCTCCTCTAAACCTGCAGAAGCATGTGACTTTGCTTAACAAAGCTGTAGATATTTTTTTCTTTCCAAAAGATAAGGAAGCTGCCATTATTTTCCCTGGAGCATTTCTAAGAATAATAATGAAAAATGCGAAAATCTGCAGTTTGGCCTACAGTATCTTGCAAGCTTCTCATTGCTCTGTGATAATAAAAGATCTTTCTTATTATACTCTTCAATATTGTTAACGTCTACCATAAAATTTAGGTTATGCATCCGTCTTTTTTTTTTTTTTTTTTTTGCAATCAAATGACTTCTCCTCAAATGGCCCTTCTTGTATATTAGGGTCATGTCAAAAGAAATCACCATCTCCTTATCAGGATTAAAAAAAGATCATTTTAATAGAATTTTCAAATGTCTCACAATTTTTTTTTCTGTGTCTATCAAATAAATCACCAGTGCTCTGGGATGTGGTGAAGAAAATAATGATAAAAATAGTGATGATGTAAAAATGTCTTCATCTCTCTGTCGTCTTTGAACAGGGGGTACTGATTCTAGGCAAATGAAAATAGTGATATTATGCAGTAGATCTTGCATGCTGGTGCTGTCATATCTGAAGCTGACAGAGCTTCATTGCATCCTCTGTTTCCTTTATGCACACTGAGCATCAACCCATCTCTGGGTAACAGTGGTTTTCTTTTGTCTTCAATCTGTCTTACTAGTAATTGCTAAAAATATACAGCATTATGCCCTTGTGCTTCATCGCATTATTTTTTAACAAGAATATTCCCCGTAAGCCCCCCAGCATGGAACATTGTTCCCCCAGGCTGTCTTAAAAAGGAGCTTGACCTCATAAGGTGCTGCAGGATATGGCTTGCTCTCTGGGAAAAGGATCAAAAAGGCATTTGAATGTGTGAGCTGGTAAAGATGGCAAAAAAGTCATTGAAAAAAGCAAGTCAGTTTGTCATTAAAAAACAGAAGGAAAAAAAAGGTACCATGGAAAATAAAAATTCCTTTGATCACTAGGAAGCAGAAAAAACATTTATATTGAGAACATCCAGGACTGCATCTTTGCAGTTTAAAAAAAAAATGCTTAGATAAACCTGTGCCCCATAGAAGTAGGCATTTTGCAATTGGTTTCAGTCAGCTCCTTCTTTTTTATTGTTTCATAATCAAATTCAATTCCAGTCATTTTGGAAAAACATTGACTTCTATTGCACTCCCTGCTCAATGTGATTTAGAGCCCCCAGTTGTGACAGTCAGCCCACCAAATTTAATGCAAGAACATGAAATTCAGACAGTACATCACTGGATGTCATTCTTCTTGCTTATTCCCCATATTCTCTGCATTCATATGGAGATGCTTCCAAGCATATTATTTTATGATTTTTTATTTCTTCTAATTACTTTACTCCTCCTTCTCAATTTTTAATACATGCCAAAGTTTTTCCCTAGTTAGGACAACTTCCTCCTTAATTTCAATTCCACTTAATGAGTTCGCAAGCTTAGAAATAAAAAAGAGTTATTTGTCAGGAGTAGTTTGGTTTTGTGAGTCACTCACTTTCACATGGTGTTCCCAGAATGGGAGGCCAGTTCACGCTTTTAAACAAAACATGCCTTTTCCCTTTTCTCTCCTTCCCACATATTTTTTCCTTTTCTTAATTTGTCAGCATGCTTTGGCTTCTGGATCACCTTCAGGGAAGACGCATCACGCTATAGATAATAGAATGAAGGGCTCATTTTAGAATACGGAATAATATTTTGGCATCTTCGCTGTCACTTTAGGGGAATGAAATACATTGTTCACTTTCATATTTGCTTGGTTGAACTACAAGGAGATATTTTGTCATTAATGCCAGGGTTTCAAGGCCTTCTTATCTTCTGGCAAACTATAAACAATTTTTGTCACATTTTAGTGCCATGTATTTTTAACTAGCTTGTTGTTTCTTCCGCTGTGCACCAAAAGGCCTAAATGATCAAACACATCTGCAGTACAAATGTGTATGTAACCTTGAATTATTAATGCTATGGAATGGGAAGCTTTACATGGGATTACACTGGCAGAGGTGCTTGTCAGGCAAAACTTTGCATAGTCTACGCTGTGTCACTCATTTAATTAGTCCTGCAATGGAATATGCATAGGGAGATCCCTCACAGCTTTGGGGAGCTCTGTTGAAAGATTATATTTAGGTCTATATTCTGGATCCTGCTAGATAAAATGTATATTTATCAATATTCCACTAACTTGAATCTCATCATTTTATTTGCTAATTCCGCACATTGTTTCTCTGTAGTTCCAGAAATCTAACCTGATTGATAGTTGACAGGGACCAAAGAAACAAACAAAAACTAATTACACTCCGGATTCAATAAACCCTATATAGAGTGTAAGAAAAATTAAGATTATGAATTTTCATAGCAATCGCTTAAAACCTGCTTAGCGACCTGAGCTATCCAAAAGACATTTTTAATAATGAGTGCTGCATCACAGAAGCAAATGCCTATTGAGTACCTCTTAAGAAGTACCACGTCTTAAGATCACTGCAAGTTTAAATAAGTCTGATAAAACAAACTGTCCTCTAAAGGCAAGTTCACCCTTGGAAGTGCTCTTTCTAAAGGACATTACTCCCAAAATTCTTATAATGTGTTAATTATCTGATTCTGGTGTTCAGTTGAGCAGTCATATCTTCTTCCATTCATCTAAAGTAATATTTATATTAAACCAAATGCTGGTCCTAGTGAGGTCATCGTACTGCCATAGCTTCTGTGAATAAAAGTGCATCTATACTGTAAGAGTCAGAAAGATTACTGGCAAGATTTAGTTGGTTTCTAAAAGGTATATGCATCTAGTTATTAACTTTGCTACAGGAAAAAACTTCCCCCGTTAATAGTTAAATTGAGAAATCCTATGGAATAATATATAGTTCTCAACTCAGCACTCCATGGCAATCACAAAGCAAGTTCTGTTATCCCTTCAAAGATTTGTGTATCTGTGTGTAATAGCTAAACATTTTAGTACCACAGTAATTTTCTGTGAAGGTTTATTTATCAGACTACTGGGCTAGAAAATAATCAGCCATAGCTAAACTTTAAAATGAACAATTGCAAAGTCAGTTCTTGACACGTACTGTACTGTGAATTGGCACCAAAACAAACAACCAAAACATAAAAAAACCCCTAAATTAACTTATATGTTCACTTATATGTTGTATAATCTTTATCTTGCACAGATTGTCTCCATATGGTGTTCTCCTCAAAGCCATCTGGTTTACTAAACAATTTCCCTCACCAGTAATACACACTATATGTCTGTGTGACCTATGAGGGAAGTTGTATTAACTGTTAGGCTATTATTTGATTCTTAGCTTTTTTTCTTCTTTAATTATTATAACAGAAGTTATAGAAATAATGTTTTCATTCCACTGAAACTCATTTCCAATTAGTATTCCATTATTTGTAGAGATTTGTTTCCAGGCAAAAATATCTCTTCTGGAGAGAAGAACATACACAGGCAATATATTTCTTGGCTTTTTGTGTTTAGAAACAAAGATGGCAAACAGGAAATTAGCAATACATGTTATTATTTCCCACACCCGAAGGAAACGTGTCTACCTTTCTAACTAAATCTTGATCTGACAATTTCTCTCTAAAAGTTCAGATTCCATTCCAGCAAAAAATATTTGCAAATTGCTTGTCCCCATTTCAGTAGCCCTAATGAAGGGCGGTTTCTGTTAGTTGTTGATATGAATAAGCATAAATAGTCTGTCAGAAGTAAACTTATAAAAATAGTCTGTTCAGTAACTCATCAATTTATTGGTGTATATATACAGGGTGAACCTGGAGAAGCTGGAAACCCTGGACCTCCTGGAGAATCTGGGACATCTGTAAGTATTTTGTTTTCAACTTATTATGGTTAACTAAGGTATCTGGAAGTGCTTTCTTTAGAAAACATATAATCAGATTACTTGTACATTTGTGTAGTTTCCACTGAAGAACTTCTACTTTTGAAATGTAATTTGATTTGTTTTATATATAATTATAGCCACATATTTTACTGTAATAATTAGCAGTCAAAGCTGAAGACTTCATAACAGGGTATTCACTTATTCCAAAAGTATTATTTTTGTCATCCCTGTTGTTCTCTGAAGACAGTCTGTTAACACAGTATAGGTTCAGACTCATATCTTGGTGCAGAGATTGGCACTTAGACCTGAGGGTCACAGGTATTCCAGCCTGGGACTGAGCACCTAATTCCCCATCCATAAACCATCACTTACTGAGAAAGAACAATATTGCTCAGATCTGAGGAACAGTTTTATCTGCGTAATACCTTTTTAGCCATACAATTTCCAGATTACAACTTTGTGTTTATGTTCTTACAGGGTCCAAAAGGTGAAAGAGGAGAAAAAGGTGAGGCTGGTCCACCTGGAGCAGCTGGACCGCCAGGTGCTAAAGGACCTCCCGGCGATGATGGGCCCAAGGGCAACCCAGTAAGTGAGCTTACTTATTTTAACACAAAGCGTTAGGAAGCACTACTGAATCAGTCAAAGGTTTGCTACATATAAAACTGTGGATTTATTTCTACATGTGAGCTAAATTCATTGTATTCTTGATAAAATACTTTGTGATGATTATTACTATATTCTCAATGGATGACACTTCTGCTTTCATCCCAATCTATCTAGGGCCCAGTTGGTTTCCCTGGAGATCCTGGTCCCCCTGGTGAACCTGGTCCTGCTGTAAGTATACTTTTAGCTTCTAACCTTGGTTTGCTCAAAATTCTAGTTACCTCTGCCTCTGTCTTGCACAGGGATGTGATCTTGCTTGTAAGAGCTATTGCTCTTACAATTTCTTAAATTTTAAAGCAGGTTTAGAATTTTTTAAAAAAGATTTGAAAATAGCATCTTTAGGAAAATGCTGTCTAAAAAAACTGTGCCCTTATACTTGCATATAAAAATAAATTACTTAATTTAGCTGAATTTAATTATTTGCTCATTCTCCTCTGATTTCATCATTTGCTCATTCTCCTCTGATTTCTGTAGGGTCAAGATGGTGTTGGTGGAGAGAAGGGTGAAGATGGTGATCCTGGTCAACCTGTAAGTTGTTTCTGTCATTTTGTGTCAGCTTCATGTTTTCTCCTATGCTAAATCAGTGGTTTCTGTAAATTCATATTCTTAAAAATATTTTCCAAATAGATTTTTTTAATATTTATTGAAAAATATCTATTTATTTCCTCACAGAGCGGTGCTGAAAGTCTAGTCAAGCAAGGGCTCAGTTTCTTTCACAGGTAGAAACAAATGATGTGTTAAGGATTAATGGCTAAATTGCTGAGAAAGCTCCAAAAATAGAGCAGCTCTAAGCGTAACAGGGAATGCTGCAACTATGTAATCTTCATCAGCTCACCTGATGAAATGAAGCAAAATCTTGTTATTTCCATAGAGTTTCATATCACATTTAAGATTTTTCTGAGTAATAACCATAGTAAGCATCAAAGTTCGTATATTTCTGAAGATTACCATATTAAAACATCATAAGTTTAATTTCTGGGTGAATCTTCTGATCATCAGGCAACTATCCTATACAGTGCAGACTGGGGGAAAAAAACTGAAAACAAAAACCAGTGCATTGGAAGACACATGTGGTTAGAACTATGTTATAAACTGAGGTTTATACGAACACTTTAGGAAGGTACTTGGAGAATGGTGGGTGTTCATGAAGATCAGCTTGTCCAACTGTTCAGCAATCCCACAATATTACACGAAGAATATCACAGCTATCATGAGGCTATCGGTGCATACAGGATTTTCAGAAGAAATGCCACTTATGCAGCAGCTCTCTCCTAGACGCTAATGAAAATCTGTAGCACCGGTAACAACTCGAGGACCTTACACTTCAAATTTGCAAAGACACGTGCAGGAGAACAAAGTGAGAAAGTTAGAAACCCATTTTAGTAGGGCTAAGCAGTAGGCTAAGAACCCATACTACATTAGTGCAACCATCTTTTTGTCTGGAATATTTTGTTGCTAAGGGGAAGAGGAAAAAAGAACGGCTGCATTTGTACAGTAGTATGGCACTTGCTTCCTTTCCATTGAAAGAGGACAGTGTACTGCACAAGTTTCTTACATTTAAGAAAGATGATTACTTTTTTCCTTTTTTGCCAATGAATTCATCATTTTCAATTGCAGGGCCCACCAGGTCCCTCGGGTGAAGCTGGCCCACCTGGTCCACCTGGAAAGAGAGTAAGTCATTTCTTGCCCCTTTCACATTTTTTCTTTTTGATGTTTTAGAAAATTTCAGCTGTTCGTTTTCCATGTCATGACACTCGGGTATGATGTTTGCAGTCTCTATTCAATAATGAGAAATGAAATGAAAGCTACAAACAGCAGAGAAAAGCTATTAATGTGGGTGCTGTAAAGCAATTTAATCTACCTTGATTTTAGCTATTAGGATCTGGCATTTTGAGGAAGAAGGAGTTATGTCAAGATATACAGCATCCCCGGGAACACAAAGCAGAAGGAAAATAAGTCCTAACATAGAGGTTGTGACATTCAGCTAAATTTGGGGCAGTCTGGAAGCATTAGCAGTAGTGTAAACTAGAACTGCATTTGCCTGATGAGCAATCAGAAAGACTCCTATTTTCCAACATCAAGAAGAAAAGACATAAGGAAGGATGTATTCCTGGTCCTTTTGTGCCTTTTCTTTTTAGCCAAGCAAATTCAATGTATGCTAGAGCAAGAAACTAGCATTTTTGCTAGTTTGCTCACAAAAGTAGGTTTTTGTTTCTCTCTCTGTACTTGAAGAAAGAATGAAAACTGTTCAGTTTCAGTTCTACAAACTAATTTCAGATCACGCTTCCTGCTATTATGTCAAAAGAGGTAACATCCTTCGTGATAGTACTGAAAGCTGTGTTGTTTGTACAGAAACATTTCCATTGTATTTTACCCAGACAGCTAAAAAATTATTTATCCATATGGGCCACGCTGGAAATCCGCATTCAAATACCCATTTGGGTAAAATCTGCCAGGAGATAAAAGCACAGCCATCTCTTTCAAATGACGTATTATGCACCTGCTATTGTCAGACATGCTGTGATGAGCTGCAAGTAAAGGAGGGAGAGCATTGCAGACAGCAAAAATGCATAAAAGCTGATGTTATAAGATTATACAAGACATTATGTGCAGTTGTACGATTGCTGGTAGGGTGCAGGAAGAAGGTGTCTGCTTTGGTCTCTTTAACCTCTGAAATAAAATAATTTCAGGTTAGTTTCTGTGAAAACCCATGCCATATACTCCACAAACAAAATTAGCAGGCAGACATTTCTGTATCTGATGAAGCCATTCCATTCCTCCTAAAGTCTTTGAAGCTTCACAGGCTTTACAAATTCAGCTCATCAAAATCAGTAAATAATGTTATAGAACTGCATGATGCATCAAGCTTTAGGTCTGCTTCAGAGAGCAATTAGATGCAGTTTTTACACTTAAAAAAAAAGACAGCATCATTAAATGTAAGCTGTGAGCTATTTAACAAAACGTGTTAAATTGGTCTCTTTAATAGGCTTGAATGAACTGACATGCTTAATTAGTTTTATCTATTTGCTGCACTAACTTGCAACACATTTATAATACTGCAAATGATTATGGTGGCATTAGGAATCTTATCACTAGAACTGGAATACAGCTTGATTGAATATTAGCAATTAATATGTTTGTTCTGCATCAAATTACAACGTCCTACTTTATTACATGGAAAGGCAGTAGCTTTTTCCTAGCAGAATGGATATATTGCACTTGATTATACTTAGATGAAAAAAACCCACTATCCTCCTTTGATCTCCCTTTATTTCAAACACATTCTCATGCAGTTAAACTGTATCTCTGTATTATGGCTTCCCTATCCCTGCAATTACTTTTACCAGGGCTGTCAGTCCCTCCATATCAATGTCTGCCTTGGTCCCTCAGAATCAATTACAGTCAGTCATATCGGGGCAATTTAATGGTATTAAACTGTTTAGTGTAAAAAAAAAAATGGCATTTTCTGCTTGAAAATGTAATCTGATGAGAGCTTTGCTTATCTATAAACCCTTGCTAAATTGGAATTGACCTGAACTCAGGCTCACTGCCTGGTTGTATGAAATTGTTTGCTACCAACTTCTAAGTCAGAAGGATGTGCCTAGCATTGCTGGGTGCCAGGGGTTCCTGGGAAGCAGCTCCTAATGAAGGGCTTGGACAGGAATGCAGTTTTCCCAGTGTATCTGGGATACTTCAGCTACAGATACATGCAGTAAACTTCAAGTATCAAGGAAAGGCCAATCATAAACTGCCTTTCCCAATTAGCAATGGGCAATATGAGTGACCGGATTACTATCAGTTGATGAGACAAGTAAGTATCAGAACTGTTTTATTGTACTTTTAAAGCATTAAAAGCTTTGAGTATGAGTACCAGAGCTTTGAAGTACATCTGGACTTGCAAAGGGTCCTATGGACAAGGAATATGGTGAATTTCTTCTTAAAAGGTAGCTAAAAAAGAGGTAAAATTCCCTAGCTTTCAAATGAGCAGTTATCTCAAGCCTATATCAAAACAGAAAATGAGGCCCAAGTTTAAGTCAGAAGAAAAGTTGAAGTCTATGGCTGGCACAAGAATATATCATTACAGCATCCAAAAATATGTGCTGTAATTAATATATTATTTTCAGACCTAGCAATTGCTCTTTTGAAAAATATTTCCACAGATCTCTTTCAGAAGCTGCAATAGATCCTTTTCATTTATAAGGCAGAAATCAGCCCATTTGGTGAATTGAGTCCTACATTCAGCTGAATGACTGAGTTAAATATATACACTTATGTGCCAAAGATATAATCTAGGAAGGAAATATACTGTATTACTGTATAACCATTGATAAAGTTTGCAAAAGTGGTTACATACATCTTGGGGAAAAATATTTTGATCGTAATTAATATTTTGCAGATTCTGACTTTTGAAATTATCTTTGCATGTAACAAATCAGATAAATGAATGCTCAGAAGGCTTTGTAAATCAAAATGTTTATGATGTAAGTAATGATAGTAATTGTGCATAAGAATCTAGCAGGGATTGGAGCACATGCTGTTTAGAAAATTAGAGCAGTCAAATCTAGTATGGGAAATAATTAGCTGAACTGATTTTGTCATTAACAAATGGAGGGCCGGATTCTTTAGTTCCCACAAGAGTAGATCAGTGCCCTGAAGTAACAACTGATTGTAAATTCATTGGATTTGATTTTCTAGAATTAATTTAGTGTTGCCTAAACTCTGCTTTTGAAATCAGTTAGTCTATTAGCTATTACTCTATGAACTCTGATGATAATGGCATTCAAAAATAATTCCTTAGGAAAAGTACCTTGCCAATAAGGTAGAA
The DNA here is from genome assembly GCA_013389825.1 of Crypturellus undulatus. Taxonomy (NCBI): domain Eukaryota; kingdom Metazoa; phylum Chordata; class Aves; order Tinamiformes; family Tinamidae; genus Crypturellus; species Crypturellus undulatus. The sequence goes on from VWPW01014683.1 coordinate 175,461, forward strand.
GGGCTTTGCTCAATATTTCATATGTACAATAATATGTGTAGGTGTGTATATCTTGCTTTGCTTGAATAGTCAGTAATTGCTGTTCTAAAGTAAAACTTGGTTTCTAACTTTTGTTAAGAACAAGAACTAGTAGTAAAAGAAAAGCAATAACTGTGAGAAGCATTTGAGAAATACATATTTCCCTTGACACAAACAGAAACAAAAATCTTATGTTTGATATGCCCCCGCAAAGGGATATAGCTCTAAAATTAATGGAATTTACTTCAAAGCATTTGCGTCTCTTAGGCAGAAATAATCTGTTAGTGGAGTACAGATTGTAGAATGTGAATGAGTACTGTAGAAGTACAACCATAACTGTTATTGAAGTCAGAGAGTAAATAATTGCCTGATATTCATATTTCTACATATGTGTATATGTGTGTGTGTGTGTATAACCTCCACAATTAACACTAATTATTCCTTTTCTGAGACTTGCTCTTTGCACATACTCTTTGCACCTCTTCTGGTACTGTGTAGCATCTTAGGTAGTTTGCATTCATTGATTTTCCTGACAAATATTAAAAACATTAGAAGGAAAACACATCATCAAATACTCATTTTCATATCTATCCTTCCAGCACATGCAATCAATAACAATCCACACAAATAATCCTTTTGCTTAACTTCTTAACCATTGATCTGGGTAGGCCCTTCAGCTGTGTCTCCTGCTCTTTGGCATCTTTTCTTTATTAGTGTCAATTAGCTGTCTAGATGGCAGCCACCTGAGTTGTATGTGTCTCACCCCAAACTTAGAATTTAGACCAAGTGCAAAACTTAGCTATATTGTTCTAAACTGGTGTGCATATTGCCTGCTTTCAATAAAAAATAGATGTGAATATTGTGGCAGAGGCAGCTTCAAAAATGTGAAATGCTGCTGTTTGGTTGGTTAGCTCCAATGCAAAGTTACAATGTTAAATAATTAGGAAAAAAAAAAAACAACCACATTTTTTGAAGGATATTCTTTCCATTCTGGCTACAGCATCCTACAGCCTAGGCAGGGTGCCCACAGCACTTGGAAATTATGCTGATTCCTGCCTTTCCTTGATTAAAAATACATAGAACAGCTAATAATATAATGGCAAACTATGTCCCTATCCTGACAAACTGATGAAACGCAATAATGGCTTTTTTTGCTGAAAAACGTATTTTGACAGATGACAGATGGCTGTAAACAACCTTTTTAAGTTACCATAAGGAATTCCTGTAATACAGAACAGACAAAAATGTTATATTCCTGCAACAAAATTCCAAGACAAGTTTATTTCTGCATTCTTGTGTGTGTGCTGTTGTGTTGGCAAGCTCCATGTGAAAACTAGCAAGTAATACTTCCAAACCAGGGTGAAACGATCATAAAGATCACTGTAGCTGAGAGGAAATCCCAGCATTAACTCCAAGCTGTTGTTACTGAGCTCTTTGATGTCAGTTAAAATTTGCAGACACTCCAGCAGCTCAAGTGTGGGAAGGTGAGATAAATATCAATTAGCAGGTGCTCCCCATAGAAGCAGCATCTGCCCCTGCCAGCAACGCTGCTCCCGGAGCCGCTTTGCACTTGGAGCGGCGTTGCCACGGTCAGGCAATGACTGCCCCCCTTTTAGCAATCACGGTTCATTGTATTTGTAATTTAGTGATCACAGTGTTTCTGGCTCTGCCAATTCATGCTGCAGCTGCGTGCCCAGATTCTGCATTTCTCAGATACAAACTGCCACGCTCAGCCTTCCCAGCTCCTTAGGCAGGGCAGATTATAACCTATGTGGGAACTTGAGGAAAGGAAATTTTCAAGCAGTAAAGACAATGGATGTGTAGATTAATATATGATAGGAAAAAATACTGTTTTGAAAATATTTCTGAGTGTTTTTATATACCTGCTAATCATTTTTCTTGTTACCACTGCAAACTGTAATCAACCAGTTAGTCAAAGGGATTTATGTATCAGGGCTTGCTACTGGGAATGGCAGTGATGCAAACTCCTCTCATTTTATAGAGTTATTAATTGGATCTCGCTGTCCAGAGCTTTGCAGTCTGTCTGCATTTTTAGTATGTAAAGCTAAGTACCTCACCACTTGGAACTCTTAAAAATGCTAAAGGGAACATATTTTTGATGCTCACAACAAATGGCCAGAGACCACTGTGGGTAATTCAGTTCCATTTGCCGCATCTTTGATGGAAAAGCTTTACTACCTCTACTGCCCAAAAGGTTCATATGACACTGTAGATGTTCAGTTCCCCCTTGGAGAGAGCTTAATTTCAAAAGCTAATGAATCATCTTTTACCTAAATACTTACACCTTGAATGTAAATCTCCAGGAATTCAATTAAAACTGGTGGAGTTGCTCAAGGTATGTGCCAATATTTGTGGACAGCCAAATGTATTAGACTATAAAAACTTTGGGCTAAATACAGCTCTAGTCTAAAAAGTTATTTACTATTCAAACTGAGAGCTAAAGTTCTGAGCTTAGGTAGATGCTGGACTGAAAGGATAGTGTGCACATCTGGCAAATTAAGAATGTGGTTTAGTGCTTTACTTCTAGGGGCCTGCATTTATTTTATCTGTTATGAGAAGAAAGGCAGTAAATATAAGTCATTAGGTTTTTCTTGCTGTTGGTCCCTGGAACACTTTTTTTTTTTATTATTTCTGCATTGCAAACTGTATATTGTGCTTGTGAACAGATGAGTCTCACATAGCCAGTTCTGTAAATTCAAAAAAAATCAGCTTGTATTTCATCATGGTCATTTGTTCTTGCTTTTTGCTTTAAGCTGCTCACTGGTTGGCAAGAAATAATAATAAAGACATTTCCCAGGCTAAAAATTAGCTTTGTATGAAATCAGTTAGTCCTTTATCTTGAGTGCATCTTTTCTAAACTAAGTATATCTAGGAGAACCATTTCAGAGCACTAAATTCTGGGTTCTGCTTCTGTTCATAACTGAAGCTGTAAGTATTAATTCCCTGTACTGAAGGTAAACCCTTTATTTTTGGAGGAGAGGATGTATTATTTTTTAATACAGTGAAACCTTATGAAAATGGGAAAAAAAGAAAGCATGGGACAGCAGCAGTACATAATCACAGAGCTGCTGGATTACTGCAGCTTCTCTGTGAGCTTTACCTCAACCTTACCCCATCCCTGCGTCCTCCTGCAGTGCTGCACTGTGTCTTAGGCAAAGAGAGAGTTTTTAGAACAGTAGCAAGAAACCTGCTACCAGCAGCTAGGTGCAGTCAGTGCCTTTCATTCCTTACAACCTTTAGTCATATGAATTTTATTTTTTTCCCCTTTCATATTTACTAGATAACAGCAGGGCACGTATCAACTTTGGGCTTAGTGCATCCATCCCTTACTTAGAGCATAAAGACACATATTCCATTCTGTGCACTCCATAATGGCAGACCCGTATGAAATCTGTGGAAAAACTCAGGGGAGCAGGAACAGGCCGGTGCAAGTATATTTAAAACTAGGTATTAGGTGCTGCATATTTTTTTTAGCTAAAAGCTAAAAGCTCAGAAGATTTTATAAGGGGAGAAAGAGTTGATATGACTAAGATTTTTATCCTCTTAATAAACCATCAAGAAATAAATGTAGTTTTCTTCTGTTACTATTCACTACTCATTAATACAGTGGAAGTTTTTTTAAGAGGCCTCAGATTTCTTTCATTTTTGTAATGTTTTAGTAAAATGAGATCGTGAGCTGGCTCTCCATCTTTTACAGGGACCTCCTGGAGCCACTGGTGCTGAAGGCAGACAAGGTGAAAAAGGTGCAAAGGTAATTCATTCCGGAACTTTTTCTAGGGCCATGGAAATGTAAACTATATATGAATAAGTAAGTTATCATGCATGAGTGTGAAGCTCATCAAGGTAATCATAGATAAGCTGTAAAAGGCAAATTAAGAGCCAGAGTGAGTAGAAAAGTCATGAGATTGATCTTCTCAGTGTTATGGCACAGTAAGTCTGATGCATTTCTGTTTTAAGAGAGGAAACGGGATAAAGAGATCTCACCTCAGGGGTACAGTTTGTGACAGTGTTACATGGTAGCCTCTCACCAGTGCAGACACAGCTTACCCCACCGCTGCAGAAAGGCAGGGGGAGCATGGTCTGCTGGCACCACATAACTTTGGTCAGAAAACAGTCCTGAGAGACCCCTGTTTCAGACTAGCTTTTGGGAAATGGTGTGAGAAACGTTTTGCTTGTAACGTCCCTACAATGCCCACTTGAATCAGCACCCTTCTCTCTGACCTCTTGACATGCTTTCTAGGGTGAACCTGGTGCAGAAGGTGCTCCTGGAAAAACAGGCCCAGTTGGTCCTCAGGGACCTGCAGGAAAACCTGGTCCAGAGGGTCTCCGAGGCATTCCTGGCCCTGTGGTGAGTAAACTGGGTATATAAGAATAAGGTAAAGATTGTATTTCTTGTATACCCTCTATAAAGCAAACTTAATCATATGTTTTCTCTAGGGAGAACAAGGTCTACCTGGAGCAGCAGGTCAGGACGGCCCTCCTGGACCCTTGGTGAGTGATAAAAGACAAAAAACACCCCTTACAATATACCATTAGCTTTAAACATCTTTAATGCGTTAAAACTCCTGTGCATAATAGAGGAAAACAAATGTACCAGTCAGTTCTTAGCACCACATCACTGTCCTGTGCTGTTAGACTCTGATACGCAGGACTTCCTCCGTTCCCTGCTCTGCTTCCATAGGCAGCTGTGCTGAACGCTGCTGGCTTCTAGGAGGTAAAACGTGGAACAAGGCAGTGGAAAACTGTCCTTGAAATCCTCTTAGCAGAATTAAAAATAAAAAGAATGAAGCTTACTATCAAAAAATCTTGTTCAGTCTCCACATCAGCAAAGCTTAACGCATTAAATCTTTTTGTTTTCATAGCAGTGGTAAATTTTGTATATCCATTGATGTTAATGTCTGCCACGTAGGAGAACCATATTTCTAGGATAAAAGTTTACCGAAGAGATCTCATATTTCTTGCTCTTCATACTCAGTAGAATTCATATCTATTGTGGCAGCTGAGTGACACACTGGGAATAAAAATCTTTGATACAAAACATGGGCTGTTATAGTTTGATGGGGAAAAAAATAAAACTACCTCCTTAGGTAGCCTTAAAGTATAGCAGAAGTGCAGAAAACTACATCTGAAACCCAAAACCTTTCCAAGGAGGATAGCTACCATTCCAGTAAGAAGCCAGAGTCTGAACAGCAGCTATGAGATTTCCAGATTAGGCTTTGCCAGTACATAAAATGAGAGAAAATGGGGAATTTTTATGCACCACACAGTGGAACTGTGACCTGGCATGCAGGTTTATCTAACATCTGCTGATGTGTATATAGAGGAGGCAGTAGTATCTACATATAATCTTGCACTTAGATAATGAGCAGATAACACACTGGGGAAGCATTATATAGCCCTTAGGTGCCCTTCATTTTAACATTTGAATTTTGTCTAAAGTCTCATGGGCAACAGGTTGTTTTTAAGGAAGAGACTGAGTAACAGCGAGGAGGTGCAAAGAGCAGGAATAGTGTTAAGTGCATTATGAAAATTTCTTCTGTCCAAAAAGTTTATGATTTCGGTAAACCAGGCAAAAGGTGGCACTACCGTAATGGTTTAAATAATGTACCCAAATTTACTAATAAAAGGCACGGTGGGCAAGTTAGGGCCTTGCAATCTCATCTCCTGGATTACAGTACTGAGCTGATGTCTAAAAGCCAAGCAACAATTATTCAGGAATAATCATCATCCCTTTTCCACATACCAGTCACGAGAAGGAAGCCTCCAAATGCAATATCAAAAAATCGCCTCCAAAATTTGGAAACTTAAATATTTAAATCAAACCCAAAGCTGCAGGTATTAATAAATTACATACAAGCGCAGAGGCTGCCTGTTGACTAGTCAGCTCAACTGGAACACTTTTAGATGCTTTACAGCAACTTGAACTTTATTTTTGCTGCCTGTTGACTAGTCAGCTCAACTGGAACACTTTTAGATGCTTTACAGCAACTTGAACTTTATTTTTGCTGCCTGTTGACTAGTCAGCTCAACTGGAACACTTTTAGATGCTTTACAGCAACTTGAACTTTATTTTTGCTATCAAGTATGCAAAGTTTATATGTAAAAGTGGCTGAGGTTAGGCTTCCCTCCTTATCTTTCACCCTCCCTTATAGACTGCTATCAGGAGAGGAGTGTGAAGGCAGATTTGCAGTGGAGCACAACACACTGCAGGTGAAAACCCCTGATTCTGTATTCCTGAAGCCTCTGTATCCCAGTAATTTTTTTTTTTATGAATTATGTATTTGCCTAGGCTTTTGCATCTAATGATATTCCAAAGTAGAGATGGCAAGGATATGCACTGAATAATATTCTGTACATGAAGTGCTATGGGACTTCTGAATCTGTGCCAGGGTGAAAAGGTCCCTTATTACTGCTATCCATATCATAACTTCACAGATGTCCTCCGCCAGCAGGAGCCCAGTAGTGATGAGACACGGACTTAGTCATGCTCAGGGGGAGATTAATGGCCTCTGAAAGCTGAATGCCATTTTCTCTGCTTGCCTATATGCACTGATAGTCTGAATTTTTCACCTCATTCTGTGCAAATTACAGAAAACCAATGCTGCCATTTTTATGAACCTCAGAAGGTTCTTAGATCCCTCAAAATTCTTCCAAATTTTATATCAGGATTGAATTAAAAAGTTAAAAAAAAAAAAAAAAAAAAAACCCTAGATTTTTAAAAGCTTCACAGAAGTTCTTCTTCTGTGACGTGTTCAGCTATACTTTTGACTATTGGAAGAATCCATTGGCTGACCTTAGGATGCAAAATAAAGATAATAAAAACACTATCAAGGAAGAGAAGTTTGTTTCAAATTCTTCTCTCTTGTATGAGCAAAATTATTCAGTGGTTGTTGAAAGCTGGTATATGTAAGGATTATGCAGAAAGTGAGACTTATCTGTGTGAATGTTCTTACCCCTTGCAGTGGTTTCCCAGGTTTCTTGGCTCTTAGCAGCCACCCTTTTACACAATTTACATCTAGAAGGTCCAGGCCTGGAGTACCAGAATAATTACATTGCACTAGAGCGTACGTTGCTGTTTCATGTGGTCGTATCCAACCAACCTTTGCCCTGTCCGGCTCAATTCAGTCCTTAGATAGTTAGGACTAAAGTACCTTTATCCAGTGTGCAGCCTTGGAACTACAGAATGGTCTGGTTTGGCCTGTCTAAACTGACATAGGAAAAATAAGGAAGATATCTGGTACGTCAAGCAGAAGACAGGATGCCAGGAGGCTTTCAGACATTGTGAAAGGACGTTTTAGGGATGATCTATCTCATTAGCTGAAGTGAAGTGGGGCATGCAGTTCTTCCTTTCAAGCATTCCACCCTAGCAAAGGGTTTCAGAATCCTGCATGACACTGGATTTTGCAGTGTTGTGGAAGAAAGCTTCAAGTATGGTCCTAGATTGGACTGCTATTAGAAACAGGAAAATATTAAGGCCCACTAAGCAAGTCAAGGCTAAGCTTTCTGAAGTGTGGATTACAGCTCTGAACAACATTTATGGCAAGATGAGTTCAAACTACGTGTCAGAAATTCTGAACTTTTGAAGAATCTGTCTCAAAATACATCTCTCAAAATACATTTTGCTCACTTTCATCATAGGATATTTCTGCAAATGCCCTCCGTACAGCTCTATCTGCTTGCACGATTGGGAAGTTCCTGAACCGTGCCCTGGCATATTGGTGGAAGCGTTTACAGTCTAGAAAATACTAGCAGTGCTTAGTTTAAGAGTGTGGCTAATTTAATGGCACATTTACCTCCTCATTGCCACTTAACGCCCCTAGCCCTGTAAATCCGAGGTAAATAAAATCACTGATGTCTACTGGATTACAAGCATGCATAATGACTGTTTACAGAACCAAATGCCGTGGAGCAGGTCCTATATTTTCCTGTGGTTTCCTGCAGATTGTGAATTACAGCTGAATAACATTGCACTTCACATTTTTATTCAGCCTTTCCTGTTTGCCATTAATCAGCCTGTCGAGCTGAAAGAAGCAGCATTAGTGTTATTTAGGGACCCACAGTACACAAAATATAGAAAAAAAAGCACATCTTACCCTATTTTATAAAGTAACACATGGATTTATACTGTGCTGCATAAATGTGGCTTGTAATTACAAATAACAAACTGTAAGGTATCATTTTAGGTATCAATTTAACAACACCTCTGTAAGGCAGGGGAGTTATGCCTGGGTAACAGTTGAGAAGTGAAGATCTAGAGACAAAAGTAACAGCTAAAAATAATTTTTTGAATGTCCAGACGCTGACACAAGTGATGCCAAATCAGGCATCTGAGCTCATTTTCAAGGCTCCCAGGCTTGTTTGTGTAAGAGGACCTAACACACCTCAATCTCATTAAGCAACCTTGCAATTTTGAGTGGAAAAGACCTGAGTATTTTCAGAAACTTGGATTTAAATGCATTATTAATCATCATACAAGAATTCCAGGAAATCAAAGAAACCCTAATCTCAATTAGTGAAGTTTTGGGTGGTGCAATAAATATGAAGTAATTCTCCAACAAAAAAAGCAATATTGAGAAGCAGTTATGATAACTCATTTACAGTTTGGAAAAATCTTACTGAACTTTAGTAAGCTGTAAGAAAACAAATTAAGAGACTATTTCCCACTATTTGATAAAGGAATGGGCTAAAATAAGCATCTTAATAATATTCATGCTGCTGTCTTATAACTGAATAGGTACAATAATTACAGTGGAAGTAATAATTGAAAGCATACAGTGTAACCACAAGCTAATAAACAAAAATTAAATAATTTGTTTATATATCACATGCTTCACTGGATGCCTTCAGTGCTATTTAAGAATTTTAATTGACCCTTCTTCATAGGTTTTTAATCATAAAGCCCTTTATAGTTTTCTAATTATAAAGTAATTTAAATGCTTCAGTAGCAGCATTATGCCTTTTTAAACACTCATGTAAGAGTTATCTTATACACCATCAGTCAGAACTGTCAACCACTGAATGCCTTTAATATTTCAGGAAAATATCAGTTGTGCAATATGTTAAAACTTCTTATTTTATTATTGTTTCTCATTATTCATTTAGGGTCCACCTGGTTTGCCTGGCTTGAAAGGAGATCCAGGTTCCAAAGGAGAGAAGGTACGTGAGAATATCTCCCTTTTGTGCCTGGGTAATTTTGATCCAGTCCAAAAGTCTGTATAAAATCACCAATTAAGAAAAATAGTTTTCATATCAGAAAGCAACAAAACTTGTGGTACTTATCAATTAGTTCCCTGCAGTACTAATATTAACTGTGAAGTTTCCAGCCACATCTTATATTCTAGAGGCACGCAAGAAGATAAGGATTATTGTCCGAGTAGTACCTACTGATGCTGAGCATGTAGGTGATTTTTCTTGCAACGAAGACCCTAGAGGAACAGACGTAAAGAGAATCTTGTTTTACAAAATAAAATTAGAGCTTTTTATTTTTAAACAACAGATCAGCTGCAATGCTTTCTTTTGCAGTAATGGACTGAAAGATCTGAGGATTTTGTATTGTAATCCCCAAAATGTATTGTTTGGATATCACTGAAGAGCTGTAAAGAGAAATGGTGTGAAGATGATCCTATCTCGTGAATTACAATTATTTTTATGTGAACTTAAATATATTTTCTTCTATGCTCTTTAGGGACATCCTGGCTTGATTGGGCTGATTGGACCTCCAGGAGAACAGGGAGAAAAGGGTGACAGGGGTCTTCCTGGCCCACAGGGATCTCCGGGAGCCAAGGGTGATGCAGTGAGTAAAACAAACTTCTGTTCAAAACTCCAGTAATGTACAAACAAAGGGTGTATATTCCAGTCTTTCTTGTGGCAGACATATAAAGTTACTATAAACAGTAACAGCCAGTCTCCTGCTAAAGCTCAAAGCTTTCCTAGGCATTGTGCAAACACAGCTGAAGTTAAAACAGCTTAAACTCGATCATAGAGTGCTTCAGAAGGGGAAGGGAAGCAGTTGCATGCAAGTTAGGGATAATGAAAAATGAGTAGCACCAATCTCTTCACATGTATTAACTGTACTAACAGGTAGCTTTTCTCCTACTTACTAAGTCATGGTTTTGACTCTGTGCAAGAAGTGAGGCTTCTGAATAGATCTGAAGGGCCACAGGGTTATGGCTGTAAATGGTGGAAAGTTAACAACTACACGCAACTCAAACTGTCGGATAATATTTTAAATATAAAAGCTATTTATGGCCTTCATTAGATGCATGTTTTTTCTTCAGTCCTAGTGATGCAGTGTGCAGAATATCCGGCATAAAATGTATGAATACTCTGTTTATTCTTTCTTAGGGAATTTCTGGTCCTGCTGGTCCACTCGGCCCCCCTGGTCCTCCTGGTTTACCTGTAAGTAGTTCCATCTTGTCGTACTGTTCAAAACACTCCTATTTTGGGTGCACTATACACCAATTATATTTGTATGTTCTTGCCCTTAGGGTCCCCAAGGTCCAAAAGGTTCCAAAGGATCCAGTGTGAGTAATTCTCCATATTTTTGTTATTTTATTTCTGTGCATGTTATTTTTTAACACAGTGTTAAAACACAGCATTATGTATGTTTTACATAGTAAATATGTCATTTCTTTCATTGCCTTATAGGGTCCTGCTGGTCAAAAGGGTGACAGTGGTTTACCTGGTCCACCTGGTCCTCCGGTAAGTAATAACTCTTACCTTGACATTGGACTGACAAAATAATCCTGTCTTCATGGGAGTTGCAAACAGCATTTGTGAACTTGAACATAATGAAAAAATGTAATTGTTAGACATATAATTTGTCATAAAACAGGTATCCACCAGGCAAAGAAATACATTGTCGCCTCTGAAAAATTCACGAGAAATAAAAAATGAAATAAAAACTTGCAATAATGATTTAATGCATCTCACTGAAGAACTGCAAATGGAATGATTTTGGTTTCTCACTGTGAATATTCTTCTGTTTCTACTATTTCTTTTTCATATTATAACAATCTAAAATGAAAACAGTCAAAATCCGAAATGAAGTGTTTCAATTTCTTGAAATGAAATATTGCTTTATAGACCCCAAATGAAATTTTAAAGTTTCATATAGGAAACGCACACAGTTTTTATTTGTTATAGGCTACACCTCTGCTACAGGGACCTGCCAGGAATAAAAAAAGGCAACTGCAACCTGCTCCTCCCTAAATGGCCACGAAGTGCAAAGAGCTTAGGGCAGAGCATTAGTTTGGCCTCCTACGTTCTGCTGTTTTGTAGCTAAATCAAAGCAAGCGTGCATATGTCAGAAGAATGTAAGGGAACTAAAGAAATACTGGGCTTGAAGAAAGCCTATTTCAAAGTACCTCCAAGCCACTGCCAGGTCCCTGTGCAATTCTGCAGCTGGAAAACTAAATGGAAAGGTAACTAGATGTGCTGCTTTCCACCCAGGGTCCTCCAGGCGAGGTCATCCAGCCACTGCCCATCCAGTCACCCAAAAAGACAAGAAGATCTCCCGACTACATGTTATCCGATGTCGGGGATAATATTCTGGATTATTCCGATGGCATGGAGGAGATCTTTGGCTCACTGAACACCCTGAAGCAAGACATTGAGCACATGAAGTACCCGATGGGCACGCAGAGCAACCCAGCGCGAACTTGCAAAGACCTGCAGCTCTGCCACCCCGACTTCCCGGACGGTACGTTCCTATTGCGTGACACGGGCTAAGAAGGGGTCCTTTTTAACACTTTTAAAGTGGATAAGAAAACAAACAAACAAACAGTGGTTGTTGAGAAAGTTGAGCCTTGCATTTCCAGAACTATCCAAACAGGAAAATGATGAAAGATTGAGGTCATTTAGATCGAAGGTAGTATAATCATAAATGTCGATCTACTAGATAGCTTATAGCTATTTTAAATCTAAAGAAAATGATATTTTAGTATTTGAATATTTTAGCTTAGTACAGAAAGAAAAGCATTTGTATTATATAAGGCTTACTGTTTAAAAAATCAGTATTATTTTACTCTTGGAAACCCTAGTTTGGTCTAGTGAATGACCACTGTTTGAAAAGTTCAGCAACTAGACATGCCATTCCTCTGATACTGTTTAATGCTGCAAAATACTAGCTTAATAAAATGCAGAGCAGTTTGAACTAGACACTATGTTCTGAATAAATATCTTAATTCAGTTTTATTTTGTTATTTTTTTTCCTGAGTTTGCCCCTCTGGAAAGCTTTAAGTGAAAGCCAACCTTCAGAGTTCTCATGCTTTCATATTTTTTTTTCAATTACAATGAATATTTTCTCTAGTTCAAAGCAATATTTTCCTGTTTTTAAATGAGAGGAAAAATAGCTGTTGACAGTTTAATAACACTTTATTGCTTTCACTCAGGATAGATAAAAACAGATGGTTGCCTTGAGGAGCAACTGAATAGTGTATGTGCTATATGAAAAGTATGTATTTTACAATTTGGTATAATATAATAACGAATACTTCTTATAGAAGATTTGACTTCTTCATTTACCAAGGTTTTGCTTATTTTTTGGAGCTTTCTTCCTATCAAAGTCAACTTAAATTTGGTTAAAATAAAAGTAAATGCCTTCATTAAAGTAGGGAATTCTCAAGGGCTTACAGGTAGAAAAGCCTGTTTTCAATAAATACAGTCTAAATCAAGAGAACTTCGTAATATAAATGCTTTGTCTAAGCCTTGTATTCAGAAGGCAGAACTGGTGGGAGGCTTTATAGTGCCTCACACTATTTACTTGAAACTTGATTAGAACAGTGCTGTCAGAAAAACATCCGGATGCTGCTCTGGAACAAGCAGCAGGTAAGGACCTCATCCCAGAAATCATTGTTTGAATTGGGACAGTGAAATGCACTGATTTTAATGGACCTTGGGCTGACTGCAGCTCCCCTCATCCCAAGCTTTAGTTCAGCCTAGAGCCTCCATTTGCAAGTGTGGCAATCCTATCTCTGCTGAAACCACGGGGAGTATGTTCAATTTACCCTCTTTCCCACTGTGCCACCTAACCTAGAATCGTTTCAGGTGTTTTAATCATCTAAAACAGCCTGGAGTTTCTCCAGTGTCGCAGCTTCACTGCCCTTTCGTAAAAACCATCTGTGCTCGAGGTGTCAGTGTCTCGAGCTGTGATCTCAGCGCCCGTCTCTCCACGTGGTTAGACAGGACAGTGGCCCCGGGTTTCTCCCCCTGCACTAGGCTATGGCTCACTCCTGCCTCCAACTGTCTCTGCTCTCCTTCCCAATGCTGTCACCACCGTTACAAATTATCCTTCTAGCTAAAATATCAAAGCAGCTGAATTATTGACACCTGCAATGCGTGTTTCACAAAAAAGATCCTTCCTCCTCGAGACCAAGGTCTCTGCAGCGTAATTCAACCCCTGTGATGCTGCACTAGAGTTCCTCCAAAACCCTAGCAATATTCTGCAACATAGTCCTGGTTTGAAATCAAATCAGGCAAAAACAAACATCATGGATTACAAATAGACTTTGATCCTCGTTTTATTTTTACAAACGATGAAAAACACAAGGCAGAAAAAATGTTTTTTTCCTAGTCATTAAGATAACTCTCTGCTTCAGACTTTGGAGGATCAATAGGTACCAGCAAAGCCCGGATCTTCAAATACCATTTCTGTTACCTAAAGCAAATTTCTTCTCATTTGTTTTAGGGGAATATTGGATTGATCCTAACCAGGGCTGTTCTGGAGACTCCTTCAAAGTTTACTGCAATTTCACAGCAGGCGGGGAAACTTGCATCTACCCCGATAAGAAATCTGAAGGAGTAAGTACCAGTCTGTGTCTTCTGTTGACTATACAGTTGCAATGTTGAACTAAATGGGATAATTAAATTGTCACATCTTCACTTATCTGTCTCTCTTGTAAGCTAATTATTACATTTAAATTTGCATAAACCTGAATGAAGCAGGAAAGTGGTACAGAGAGTCAACAAACAGCATTTGTGCTCTTTTGCTGAGATCAGGTTTGTGCGCACCTGCTTGCTAACCTTTCGCTGCATTGCAGGATGCAGCTCAGCTGAGTGCAAAATCTGGCAGCTGACACCAAAAAAACTAACCTCTTAAAGAGCTTTCCGTGTGGGTTCGCTTATAGCTATTCATTTATACATATGCAAAATAGGCCCAAAACTCCTTGCTATAAATTACCTCTGAAGGGCATATGATGCAGAGGAGCTTTTGTAAAAGCTTGTCCAAGCAAGAGGTATCAGAGTCGACACCAGTGAAAAGTTTAGACGCTCTTCCCAGGAAGAATTTATATCAGCAATTTACCTGAACATTTACAGATGACAGCAGCATCTCCCTTAAATAGAATTATCTCTCTTTATACACTATCATCTCTGATTACATTTAAAGTCATTAATCTGGTGGCATTATATCCAAGAAAAACATCTTATTTTAGACCTGTAAAGAAGCTGAAATCTCAGAAAGAAGAATCACCGTTTACTATCTGATGTGAAATTTGTCCCAGGTAATTTAAAACTTTGATTGCCGTTACATGCTTTAAATATTTACAGGCTCTGGTGTTTTACCACACAGGTTAGAATTTCCTCGTGGCCGAAAGAGAATCCAGGATCTTGGTTTAGTGAATTTAAGAGAGGCAAACTGGTAAGTGCAACATGCAGTGATTTGCAAATCAAGTTTATGTTATCAGTGATCAACAGATCCCAATGAATTTTACTCAGATGATTAAAAAAAAAAAAAAAAGACTCCCAGCCCTTTTGTCCTAAATACAAGAGGAGCTACATGGCCTCTTGCCCACTGGACAGCAGGATCCTGCTCTGTATTGTCCCAAAATACTGCAATAAAATGGTACATGTTGGTCAATTTTATTTTAAGGACTATTATGCAATTCTTTTGTCAACAATAATGTTCAAGTCTTGCATTTTCAGCAAGTGAAGCAGTTAAATGTCTAGTGACTTCTTATGTTTTCCAGCTTTCTTACTTGGATGTTGAAGGCAATTCCATTAACATGGTCCAAATGACATTCCTGAAACTACTGAGTGCCTCTGCCAGACAAAATTTCACTTACAACTGTCATCAGTCAGTAGCTTGGCATGACACAACATCTGACAGCTACGACAAAGCACTGAGGTTCTTGGGATCAAACGATGAGGAGATGTCTTATGACAACAATCCTTACATCAAAGCTCTTCAGGATGGCTGTGCGGTAAGTAGAGGTTCAGATTATCTTGTGCTAAACTAACCTGTCAATTAAAGTGCAGATCAAACCAGTTCATTTTTTCCCCAGCTTTCTTCTGAGAAAACCTTTTTAAAGGTTTATTTTAACTATATTAGTTAAAATCTAATAGGATACAGAGCTGGCTCTGAGGCAGAGGGACAGCTAAGCTAGATGCGGAGTCTTCCCACCTCTGTAATGGGATTCTGTATGTCCTGTATCTTTAGTTTTTAGTATCCACAGTGGGTGAGTAGAGACCTCCATGGAGATGTGGAAGTGATGTAGGGCACAGCACCATCGCTCAGCTGTGAACGATCAGATTGACCCCTCAAATGCTTGTCTAAACTCTTAAGGCCCTGGCACAGAGAAAGGGGGTCTCAGGAACACGTAGGAGACCATGTGAACAAAATGCATTCTAGTAACTAACATGATTTGGCTGGATGAGATCCAAAGAGATGGAGAACCTCTACCAGGAAAGAAGAACGTTGACTACGTTTCATAATCTTCAGACTCTGTTTTTAAGTGCAACAGCTAGTAGCCCTTTCAGACTATTTTGCTGTATGTCCGAGCACCTGCTGTTCTATCTTGTGAGGTTACAGACTTTCTTCCTATGAGCAGATCTTGCTTTTATTCTCAGAATTGATTAGTGATTTTTCACAAAGAAGTCGAAGACAGCATTATTATTATTCATTAAACAATATATATGGAAACTCAGAATTCCCTTAAGAACATTAAATGTCTTAGATAATTCTGTAGGCTTATTTCATTAAGTCAAAAAGCTACGGCCTGATCTCTTAGTAAAATCCTTTTGTAAAATAAAACCCTAACAAACTATAAAATGCCAGTATGTGAAACCTACACTCATGCTTTAGAGTCTGTTATGTCTGGTAGATGAAGGGCTATCATTTATATATGCTGTACTTCAGAGGTCCTATGAAGATCTGTAGTATTTGCTTGCTGCTCTGGTTTACCTAACCATGTGTGATTTGCTTCTTTTTTAACAGTCAAGAAAGGGCTATGCAAAGACGGTGATTGAAATCAACACACCTAAAATAGACCAAGTGCCTATCGTTGACGTGATGATCAATGACTTTGGTGATCAGAACCAAAAGTTTGGATTTGAGGTCGGTCCTGTCTGTTTCCTTGGTTAAGCTTAGGACAAAGAGCAGATCAACAAAAACGTTGCACACTGGTGCTACCAACCCACTTCATGCCACATGCAAGTTTTGAATAAGGATGGCATAGAAAATATGTCTTGCTGTGTATGTATGTCTTATCTAGAAAGTAACTGTTGCCCTTGTAGGGCCAGAATCACATGACTTAAACGTATTTGACAAAGATGCTGTGGCAGAGACAGACAACATAGGGCTCGCTTTATGAACATCCCCCCTTTGGATTACTTTGGTGCTGCAAAAAAATGAACGACATGGTGCTCACTCCATTACAACAAAGAGGTGTTAAGAAAGTGTGTTTAATAAACTGTAATTATTCTATGTACAGTACTTCACTGTTATTTCTCTGTCCAATTCCAAAACTTGCATGTGTTTCTGAATTGCATCTGGCTCTTATTTTATGATTACAAAAAATACATTGTCAATACTGTGTATGTATTCTGAAAAATAAAGCTGTAATTGCCAGTGAATCCAATTACTGATTAATTTTCTGATTAATAATAAAATCCCTTTGTATATATTGATGTTGAAGAGCTTTGTTATTTGAAGCCACCGACGAACCTGCAGGTGGCCAAACTGGACGACCTCGAGCAGCACACGCAAGCCAGCCCTCCTCTGCTGGTAGTACTCAGTGGTGACCAAGTTGCAGAATGAAAGCGCCCCCGAGGTGCTGTGTTCCATGGTGCTATACCTCAGGCTTTTTTATTTTCTTCTCAGATGCCAGGATTTCTTCAGATACCTGTATATACCTAAAATATGCAAGTTTGTATTTTTGGGGCGGTGAAAACAGGCTAAAAAAATGAAAAAACACAAGTTCTGTGTAAGACATCTGTTAAAATCTATGTGAATTAAGTGGTTAGCAATATAGCTTCCCTCTTCCTTATTTTTTGCATCTTATCTGAATTTGTTTCCACTGCGCGCTTCTTTGATCTGCATAAATATTAAAACTGGATTCTGAACAATTATTTATGGATTTTTGCAGTGTTTTACTTAGATTTTATGTGGATAATGATGGATACTTGTTTCCTCGACGGGATACTCCCAGGTATCCACAGACTGGTCCTACACGGTATTCGCCCATCCCATTAATATGAATTATTTTTTCCTGTTATTTTAACCGAAGGCCAGGGATGCAATATGTCTAGGTCATGTGATTCTACCTAGTTGCTAAGCAACATGAGGCGACTGCTTCCTCCAGAGCTGTTTTTGACCCAAAGTGTTAAAATTTGCTATTCAAATGTCACAAAAAGGTTGGTTTGGCCTTCCCTCCGAGCATTTCATTCAGGTAGCTGGAAGTAAAAATTACCTTTTGACTTTGCAACAGAAATCCTTTTGTAATTATTTTTCATAATATATGTAAGATTTGAAAATAAATGTTTGTTTCTATGTCTTATAAATTGTTAAATTAAATAGTACTAGCTTTTGCTGGCTCATCTCCAACTGGTATTTTCTCATGCACGATTATACATGTAAAAGTGAGATTTCAAAAGTCACCTTCTTGCTGTTCATAATTTCTTTTATTTTTGAACCAAAGTTTGTAACTGTCACCTCAAAGAGGAAAATACAAATTTTATTAATAAAATCAAGTCTTGTCTACCTGGATTGGTCCTTCTGGAATTTTTGTTTGGAAATCCAAAGCTCTGACCCACTCTCAGCCGTGTAGTACCACTCTGCTTCCTCAAAACGACACCACGACGTGCTTGTCCTCATGGGATCCCTCACTTCTCAGAGAAGGAAGACTAGGAGAGAAGGCCCTCTCTCTCTCTTTTTTTTTTTTTTTTTTTTTTNTAATCCACTGCTTTTGAGGACTCTAGGCTGAAGTAGTCCAGGTTTTAAAGTAGGTTCAGCGCTGCGTAAAAAACAGCCTTTCTGAGCAGTCCCAGCAATTTCTAAGAGTGCAGTGGTGGCTGCAAGAAGACCAGGCAACCGCGATCCTTTCTGAAATGGGTCCTTCGCGTCTTGCCAAGGCTCAGGTTGAGAGTATCCCAAGGGGAGAATCAGTCCCGAGTCTTCCATGCCACTCAGGCAATAAACCTCCCCATCAGATGTGTTCCTTAAACCTTCTAGATGCCTTAGCCAGGTGTCTTGCTATTTTTTCTTTTGGTAAAAACAGCTCACTACTGCTATTTTTTCTAACCCTTCTTCATCCATTCACTGCTTTCAATGTGCTGTTCTTGTTCTCTCAAAATTTATGACCGAAGTAGAAAAAATGCTGGTATGTATTTTCAGTTTCCAAGCACAAATTATTCTGCCCCCACAAGTCTCTCATCTATGTAGTGCTCAAAAGGAAATGGGCACTCTTCACAACAGAAATTTCCTCGTCTTTCCATTGAATAGATTTCAATCTCTATAATTAATGCTGCTAGACATTAAATATAAACTCTCTATCTCACTATCTGCTATTAAAAGCAATCTAAAACTGTGTGGGCTGAATTTCTTTCTCAGCTAAGTCAACGTCAAGCCAATGGAGAACGTTATGGATTGAAGTCATAGCGTCAGGGTTAACATGGTCACGTGTGGAGGTACAAACTGTCGTGTATTGGGTTCATTTTCCTCTCCCTTAGCTTAAGTAATGGATGGGTCTGGAAATGCTTATTTTAAAACTGACGGGTATCTATGAATAAGTCGTTCCAGATGCAACAGCCAAAATGGGGCTAGTTTGGTTCCCATCTATGCGAACGTAGGCTCTGTTCTCGTGACAGGGGATGGAGTCCACAATGCTACTGTAGATATGGCCACGTTCCAGCCACGTTCTCTCAAGACCTTTGCAAGATGCTGAGTTACTTGGTCTCAGCTCCTCAAGGTGGAGACGTGATGTCTGAAGAAGCACAGCCAACTTCAGTAAGCCAAGGAGATATTTAGGGATTCAGCAGCAGCACTGGGATCTAAGCGGCTTCTCTGCTTTCTGATACAGTCTAAGGAAATTGATAGCATCAAAAGGATACTGCAGATAAATCTTGCTGGAGCATAACAAAACCTAAGTAGCACAGTGATTAAAATGCACATGAAAATCAGAGCTCAGTTCATCCAATTTGTTGGCATTACATCCTACACTGCTAAAGCATAATATATATAAATAGAAGATGTCCCAGCAATCAAAGGCCAGTCAGTGGGTTCTCATAAAATCCACCAATGGGAAGTAAATGTATCCAATTTTTTCTTCTCTCTTTTGAATGGCTCCGTGTCATCCCTCATTTATTCATGCCCAGCTGTTTTTCTGTTCTATCCAGAATTTGCTCTCCAGGAAAGGGATCCTGTTAGGTCTGCCACAAACAGTGCCAATAAGCTCTCAACACACGATAACATAATTGGAAATTAAGCACTTCCCAAACTATACTGTAAACAGAATAGTCAATGGAACATTTATCACCGTTTATCCCTCTACATGAAGAAAACGGCATATAAGTGTTTGTCAGAATTCTTAACAACTCATCAAGCAAACTGCTTGGTGATTCTGTGCTCCAGCCTCTACTTTATGCTTTATATGAGGGTAAGTAAAACCCTCAGCAAGAACAAATTGACTCACTTCTGGCCCCCAAAGTTCTCCCATCTGGACCTTTTGCTGTTTTCTCTGCAGTAAGGAAGAAAGGGCTAATTAAAAGACTCTTTCTGTGCCCACAGGGCTTGGACAACACGGCTGCCCGGAGTCCCCGGAGCCAAGAACGAACACAGGAATCTGCCAGTCCTCACCAGCCTCGGACACGCAGCATCGACAGAGATCTTGATACCAACGCAGGGTGCTGAAGTGATGCCAGGACACAGTGTTGAAGCCCCCAGCGCCTCCGCCTGCAACACCTAGCGGTTCCTGCCATAAAGGGTAAGTGCAGCTACAGCAGAGCCACGAAAGCGAGTTGTTAAATGGTAAATTACAAAGTAAATGTTGGGAAAGGCACTCAGGTTGACAGACAACATTCCAACAGAATTTTTATTTCTGGAACTGAGATATACATTTGTTCTTTGTTGGCATACTTAGGAGCCTGCACAGAAAGGCTGTTCTAAAGCCCCGTGAAGCCATCGGGAGTCTTATCGCTGACTTCAATGACTTTTGGATCACGCTAAAAATATCACCCCGAGTCCTTTGAGGTTGAGCATTAATACAGGTAAAGTATCTTATGTAGACGAGAAGCTGAAAGATTTGGGATGAGGAAGCTATTTTTATTGACACAAAAGCTTCTTTTTGTCAAATACTAACAAAGGAAGCAGGATTTTAAAGTCTATCTGAGCAGTCTCTTGAGAAACGCTCTGCTTTGTGGTCCTGGTGCCCAAATTGGCTCACAAGATAACGCAGCACGAAGTGAGGGTGCAGGTTCTGAGGAATGCATAAACATATAATCCTCATAACATGCAGTATTCAGTAACTTTCTGATTTTGATGTAAAGGGATCGCTTATCACTTTGTTATTCCTCAGAAGACTTTTAGAAATACCCACTTTGCTCCAGGCACGCCGCCTCGCGCAATGCACAGGCAGGAAGATCAAAGCACTCTTATTGTCACTGATGGTCAAAAACAGGAGTTTCAGTTTCTGCAACATTCCCACAGCATTCCCATTCCCACGTTTCCCCCCTTTGGGTTGTTTGTTTCTTTCTAAATTGTGATGTTTCCGTTTGAAATTGCAAAGGGTTTTTTTTTTTTCTTTTTTCTTATTTTCTTTGCAGTTTTGCTCTGGGAGAAGAAAGTCTGCAGAGATCTGCACCGAGTTTGTCTCCACGTCCCGGGGGACAGGAGAGCATCCGAATACTGACGGCTGAATAAGGCCATCCGTGTGAAAAGCACAATGAAACGCATTAAAAGTAGTTCTCGGAAAGCAACCAGGGAGAAAAACGCATAGGGAGAAGAAAGGAACTAAGAAACTAGTGGAGAAATATGTGGGCACACGGTCATGGGAACAGGCCTTGGCTCTCCGCAACAGGAGTCGGATGAGGGCAGGAAGCAGCTCGGGGCACAGAGGCCCGTGTGGTAATAACTCTTTGCATATGGAGGAATTTGCAATTTATAATTCATTATCTAAAGGAAGATACCCACAAAATAAACCCATCATCTCTTGAGGTTGTAGTATGTGCGAGTACTGAGGATTTTTCCGGAGAAAGCAAAAGAAATGATAATAAAAGTACAGACGAACTAACATTTTTCCTGACGACGCAGCTCTCACGCCCATGGCGGCCCGCGGCGGCTCTGCACGCACTCATTCCCCTGGTTTGTACAGCCCTCCAGGTGGCTGCGGGCACCGCACCGTCTCCCGCCGCCGCCATTTCGCGGCCGTCCGCCATTTCCCCGCGCGCCCTCGCGGCTGAGCCGAGCCGGGCCGGGCCGGGCCGAGCCGAGCCGAGCCGA